>JAVQKC010028411.1:0-13113 GCA_036025475.1 Philypnodon macrostomus | reverse complement strand
ACTTTGGCAGAGAGCAATGAAACTTGGTACAGTGATTCTCCACAGTGTACCCAACATAAAATATTATTATGACCCCGCCCTACAACAAACAGGAAGTCAGCCATTTTGGATTGAAATTGTAAAGTCAGGTGCACATACTTTGCCTGATTAGGCTCAAACCTGAAACACCTACCCCCGGCCCTGAACACATCTGATGCCAGTTACCTCCATAGCGCCCCCTATAGACTGAAAGAAAAATTTAGTTTTAGGGAAATTTACAAAATTTGGCAAAATATTCTTCAGAAACATCCAAACAAATCAAAAAAGTCAAATAGACCCTTCCCATGTTTGTCATGGTTTGGGGCGGGGCCTTTTAATAGCTCGTTAATAATAAAAACTCTTAGAAATCACATAATGTCTGATTAAGGTGCCCGTTGGTGACAGTTGTGGCAGACGTATGGGGGGCCATTTCGCCGATATACACTAGTCCCTTATGATACTGATACTGTACACAATACTGATTAGACTTAAAATAAACTTACCCCTTTGTGCCTTGGTGTTTTGTCAGGTTTTGAGTGAGTTAATCAACAGTCTGTTTTCTGGAGAAAAACCCATAAAGAAGATCCAGAGCCCCACGATGGCCTTTAAACAGATGGAGCAGATCTCGCAGTTCCTCAACGCGGCCGAGAAATACGGAGTCACCAAAACCGACATGTTCCAGACCGTCGACCTCTGGGAAGGTGAGTTATTTACAGTATAGCTTATCCCAGCAACTATGGGCCGTGGGGAGGCTAACAATGGCCAGTTAGATCCATGGCTGACACTGGGACATACACAGACAGATAATTATTCACGTTTACATTCTTTCACAACTGACACATGTATGTTTTTGGGCAATGGGAAGAAGTCTGAAGTACCAGAAGTGAACCTAAAGTAACACATGCAGACTCCACGCAATGAAGCTGCGTATCGGTCAAATGAAACATCAACAATATTTCCACCATAAAAAACACATGTATGTAAAAACATGTATGTATTTTCTACCATGTTCTAATATTCACTTGAAAGGGACATTGCTGTTTGGCATTATATACAGAAAGAGTGTGTGTCGCTATACTGACCTTTCAGCTGATCTCGACTGTGTCTTGATATTTCAGGTAAAGACCTTGCAGCCGTACAGAGGACCCTGTCAGCTTTGGGCAGCTTGGCTGTCACCAAAGAAGAGGGCACATATAAGGGAGAACAGGAGTGGTTTTTCAAGTGAGTCCCATAACTTTAAAATCCTAATTAAAAATGCTAAACTGAAACCCTTTATTGACATTTAATTTGGTTATTTGCAGGAAAGCACAAGAAAACAAGAGGGATTTCAGCGATGATCAGCTGAAGGCAGGCAAAAACGTGATTGGATTACAAATGGGGTCAAATAAAGGTGCTTCTCAAGAGGGCATGAGCTACGGACGCCCCAGACAGATCATTTAAATCTCACTCACCCAACCCAAACCTATGCCAGTCAAATGTATTTTCTATTTGCCTGTAAACACGTCGATGGTCCAGTGCATTTTTATCAATTTAATTAATGTTTTAAGTTTTCAAAAAATCCACAAAACTGATCCTAATTCATAGATGCTAGAGCTTGCACTGCAAAATCCTTCTCACATATTTTGGAGCAGTTCAACATTTGTAGTCTTAAACTAAGCACTAAAGCTGCATAAGCAAAAGCATATATGAGTAATATATGAAAATTAGACTGTTTAACAGATGTGTACTATACATGGTATTTTATGTAACTCGCAGAAACTATTTTAGTGAAAATATATTAAAAAGTCAATAAAGTAACTGGTAAAAACACCCTGCTAAAACACCCAAGTAACTCTGCATGCTGTATGAGCGCTGTTTTTGTAAATTTTCTTAATAAATGATGACTTGAGAAAACTTCCCAGTTGTCTGTAGTATTGTATGTGAGGCTATAAAAGAAATCCATTGACTATGGTCTTTTAAGAATTTACCAGTTCACCAATAAATGAGGTTTCTAAAAGGAAGAGAAACAACATCATAACATAAAGATATACTAAGGAAACATATAAGTAGTAGTATAAGTAGACTCGGAGATAAAGATCCAGCAAAATCTTTTTATTCCCATTCACCTGTGACTTGCACAGCAAAGCACAGCGGCCATCTTCACCACAAACATTTTTACAATACAAAATTATACCTCTTTAAAAACACTTGATAGAAATGTTCAAATACTTTTTTATATGTACTCTATATATTACACTTTATAAATACACAAATCCCAAACTAGAAAACCCCACTTCAAGTTTTTGTTCAGTAGTTTAACAAATACCTGCAGATAATCCACCCAAGTCAGGCCACATGTGAGGGAGGAGAGGTCCTTAAAGTGAGTGCTTCACTTTATGGAAGACTACATTTTAAAATTTACACAGCATTGCATATTGCACTTTTATTTATTCATCAATTTTCTCACGAATGTATAACTGTTTTTGTGTCTACTAAACCCTGTGTAGACCTTGAGTCCTATGTAAAAGGACATTAGGCAAAATGAATGCACATATTTGTGATTGTTAACTCAAATTTGCAACAAAATACACTAAAAGAAACAGCCTAGAAAGTAACTAGATAAGGATAATGGTCCTATGAAATACCATGATTGTAGTACATTCATTTGTATTATTCATTTCCGTGTTCACATTTTGCACCACTTATAATCACAACTTCTTTAAAAGCAATATTGTGGGACTTACTTTAGGTAACTAGTGCCTGTTAGCTGTTGTAACGGCTACTGGTTCTTAAGGTTTTCAAAACAAGTGCCACAGTAAATATTGGTCCCTCCAAAAACCAGGTCAAAACAAGGAAAAACCCTCTCTTACTAAAACAAGAGCAAAATCACCACATATCACCAGAGGGGCCTGCACCACAAGCTGAGAACCACTGCGATATAACATCAAGAATGACAACATCTCAGAATAAATCAGAGCCTTAAAGTGATATAAATCTATAAATCAGAGACTGTGATATGGGCCTTGGAATGCCACCCTGCCAATGTGTTTTCAATTCAAAAAAGCATTGCAACTTCAAAACTAAAGGATCTTTGATATTTATGGTTTTGGCTGAGAGTTGTGTTAATGTGACCGGCCTATTGATTGATGATGTTGTTGATGTTATATGGTTTAGAGATGAGTGTGTGAAAAATGCATGAGACTAAAACAGCCGTCCCAAAAGGCCACTTGTCCAATAGAAGAAAAAGTGAACGTTGAGTCCACAGTTTGTGTTTTTTGTCTGAGAGGCACAGATACTCACATGCCATTGTAGTAATGAGGATCTAGTGGGCTGGTGTTAATTGGACTTGTAAAATCAAATAAATATAGTGTATCAGAAAGCACATTCATTAAGTGCACATTTTCACAATAGCCAAACCCCATTGAGCTACAGTGAGCAAATGCTTCACAGTTCCCTGCTAATGTTATAGATATAATGTTATAAGGCAATAGAGATATGTTAGATATGATGATGAAGGTGTATAGAGCTGCATATAATATAAAAAAAAAAAAATCTACAATAGTTGAATTTTGAGTTGGGAATATGCTGTTGATGCTGTTCGTATATTAACACAAGCCCAGTATATCTTGTTTGAGTATATTGATGATTAATATCTACAATAGTTGATGTTTAGATGAAGTTATGTAAAAGCATTATGGACTTTTATGGAATGCCTCTTAGCTTAGACAGTGGGGACAAAATCTCACTATTGCAACCTGCAGAGTCTACAGTTTAATGTCTAAGGTTAACATTCATTGGACTAATCTCCCTCTGCATCAAGTGTGTGCAGCGTAAACATGTGGTAGGTTAGTCTAATACTCAATACTAGACCAGAAAGAAAAGTACTCTGTTAAATCAGTACCCTCCTTTTTACACTTTATCTTCAATTTCTATATTTAGACCCTGCAATCCCACATTATTTGGCCTTGTAGTTTTTTATAATACTCAACCATGGTTCAAATGTCTTCCCTTCTGTTGCCAGACATAGCCAGTGCTAGAATAGCGGTTTCCTATGTATTTTTGGTCACTATTGCTTCAACGTTGACAAGCTGGGTAGACCAACCAATGAGTGTGTCCCTAACTTGAGACACCTCTCTCTGGAAGCATGTGATTGGTTGAAGCCTGCTGTCAGGAGCTAAACGTTCTTGTCTTTTTTATCCAGATGATTCCTATAACAAAATACTATTATATGATCAAATGTTTTCTGCATATATAGTCCATTCAAACTTGGCATCGCATGTAAACGTACTGACTGACATTTCAATGCTATGTATCCACTCTGTCTCCATTTACAAGTGGCTTAAGGACTTGTGAGTCCAGTACAGTCTGCAGTTCCTCCCCAGACTCTTCCTCCTGTCCCGTCTCTAACCACCCATCCTCCCCGTCCCGATCCCGCTGCGACCTTCGACCTCTGTGTCCGCCCCGTCTGCGGCCCCAACACAGCAGCCCCCTGAAGTCCACATGGGCCAGGGTCACCTCCAGAGTGCAGTAGACCGACCAGAAGAAAGCGAAGCAGCCGAGGAGCAAAAGGAACTGGAAGAATGAATGGCAGAAGAGCTGTGATATTCAGATTTTTGCCAATATTAATCATGACTAAAATTGGACAATTAAGTATAGTTATTTAGTCACACATTTTCATTCAAGGCTCTAACTGGAAACATTACAGATTAAAGATCATGGCATAATTGTAATATGGATATTGTTTTAATGATAATTACGATTTATTGTGTAGCCCTTTGATGCTCAGCTTACAGGCAAAGAGCTATATAAAAACATTGTATCTTCAATCGTATAGTCCTCATCAGAGAACCACATATCTTCAGATTGTGCAGCATGATCTGAACAAGTGGCAACAGGCATTTTAGTCACTTGTGGTACAAATCTAGCATCAGTTCTTGCATTTGTAAAACCACTGCCCTTACATGCAACATAAAAGAGCTGTAATTGTTGTTGTGGTTGGTGAAATCTCTTCAGAGCAAAACATAACTCATAGCTTTATGGGTCTTGATCTCAGGGATTCATGTACAGTTATTAATCAGGTTTACATCATTACATTAGGGTTACGTAACACTATTATTTCTCATTTATTTCTTGCACACCTGCAGCCACTGATGAGCTAACATAACTCACTTGTAAAAACATCCTTGTGCAGGATAAATGGTATGTTGTACTTGGATATAATCAGAAACTTTAAAAAAAAAACTTCCAACACAAAACTAAAAATATATTATAAGGTATATTATAAAAGTGTGTGGTATCTGAGCTCCAATGTTGCAAAAGGCCATAATAAACGTTTGTACCAAGAATTCAAGTTTACCTTTAGGCTGTTGGATGTAAATGGGCTGACTATCTCTGGTGGGACGTCCAGACCAGGAGGGCAGGGCAAAGCGAAACCATTGTCAAGATATTTGCCACTCATTGCATCATTCACAATCCTGACAAAGACAAGAGCATAGATAATGAAGTCTAGACACTGTAAAATCCTAATAAAATAACAATGTAGTTACCTCTGCCTCTCTTTGACCTCGAAGTATGTCATAGATGAACCATACAGTGTGAGTTTCCACTGCTTCAAGGCTCCCATATCAGCGCACTTCTGAGCCGGAGATTCTTCTACAAACAGTAAGAAAGACATTTTTTAAAAGAAAGACTTAGAAGCTTATAAGTAGTTAAATAGAAGGATTCTTACTGTGGTCAGATATCTTGAGCTGATACTGGCCTTCAGCCATCTCTCCCCAACAGCGAACGGTGGAGAAAGTCCAGTCCTCATAGCCTGCTGAGTCTCTGCGGACAAAAAGAGATTAGATAGATAATGTCATTAGTGCTACCATTTTAATAATAATTATGATATATATTATAACGTTAATAATAATTTTATTGCTAAAAATATCAACAAAATGTTTTAATCAATTAGTTCCTCTTCAGATACACTTAATTTTAGGCTTTGCTTGCGGCTGTACGTTATCCTAGGTACTTTCGACTTGATGCGGGATACACAATGACCAAAGACCAATAATGTATTTCCATAATGTAAGATGATGTATTCCATTTATTAGGTACAATATACAGTATCTTCATGTATTTCAATAAATGGAACATAGGGAGGATATGCAGACGACCATTCTGTGAGGCGGAATAGTTAACCACTCTAACAGTGTATAGTCCATAAATAGTCCATAAAAACGTAATTGTGCACCTGTCAATGGCTCGCCGGGCCCCGATCACTGACGACATGCCGCTGGGACACACCAAAACAATCTCCACGTTGCCACGGCAAGGGTGGGCAATCGTCATGGTAACGGCCACATGTTCCAGGGTCTGCATCCCGGAGTGTTTTAGGTCTTCATCCGTAACTATGGGAGACACATATGGTATATCTGTACACTGTAGTAGCAATATAATACATATAATGGTATTATTATATATATATATAAAATGGTAAGTATTTTCAGCCGGGTTCCCATCCCTAATTGGGAAAACAATAAACTCATTAACATCTTAAAATCAGAACCATGAGAGATTTGTGTTGTAGTATTAAAGCTGTAGTCCAGAGGTTTAAAAAAAAAAAAAAAACCCTCTTCTATGATATGATATAAAATCCTC
Source organism: Philypnodon macrostomus (assembly GCA_036025475.1). NCBI lineage: Eukaryota > Metazoa > Chordata > Actinopteri > Gobiiformes > Eleotridae > Philypnodon > Philypnodon macrostomus. The sequence goes on along the minus strand of JAVQKC010028411.1, from coordinate 6,474 downwards.
TCAACAAACTCTGACCAATAGTCACCCACACAAACTCTGATTTGATGTTGCTGTAGAGGCCAGGTGAGGCACTAATAATAATTATGACAGATTACCTAGTTTACATCACAGAACAGAACAGAACAGGGTCAAATAGACAATTATTTTCATTTTTTATTCTTATTTTAGTAAACCTCTCGACTTTAATTATTGTGGCATTGCCTTTTAACAACTCTCTCAACCAGACACCAACTTTCTACCTCTCAACACTAGCATAAGTCTCTACGATTTCCTGGAGCACTAATGAGCCGTGGTGCACTCTGACCATTTACGGTGCACACATCCTCGGGCCAAGGAGGGACTGAAGGGACCGGAGAGGCATCCGCGTAAACAGAAGAGTGAAGACACATGAGGGGCTAGGACAGTTGTGAAGGGGGTTTAAATATGGTTACAAGTGGTGCATGGAAGGCAACTAGTAAGGCAGTGGTTTTGTTAGAATTTCTACTTTTTTTGGGGTGTATAAATTATAAATATTAAATTCATAATCGTGTTAACACTGTCTGGGTTATTGATTGGTTAAGAACACCACATTTTGATTGTCAAGTCAAATACACACACTAATCATACATCAGGCCACCCACTGCACAACACCATTAGAGATTTAAGAGACACTATATAAACACAAACTGATAAGTTGAAAAATGCTGGATTTGTTGAGATTTACTGCCGACTTATTTTCGTAAGTCACCTTCGTTTAAACTGTCTCTCTGCTCTTGTTTGAGCAAAGTACATGTCTCTGGCAAGACTCAAGGACCCAACGAGCTCATAAAACAAAGAGTGACTTTTTATGCAAGATGTTTTTGATAAAAAGGAATCGAGAAAAAACAATAATATTGAACCAAAGAGGACTGGGAGAGGGTTAAGACAATGTTTGTGTTACAATGAGATCACTGCATGCAAATGAAGTGACAAAGTTCATAAACTCAGATGCATGAGTTTGTGTAAGAAAGCAGGGACCAAAATGCAGAGGAATTTAAAAAACCTGAAAGTGTTGCAAATCTCAAAGAGCAAATCTAAGCGTACGCAGAGCCAGTGAACATTGCCTAATATGGACAGGCACACGGACAGAGGAGAAGGGAGGGAGGAGGAGGAGGTATGAAGTGAGTAAACTTTGAAATCAGCTGTCGAGAAAGAGACTGTGAATAATAAAGAAAATACTTCAGTTACCATTCCAGGTGCGGACCAGCTCGTCAGGATATGTCATGATAGGCACTTCCTCTTGCATCATGGGGCTCTGATAGGACACGAGGAAAGGCACAGACTCCCAAACCTACAATACAGGCAGTTGTTTTAAACCTTGATTTCAATGTTGTTTAAAAACAAGTAATGTATTAAGAACCTTTGCAGCATTGACAAGTCTCCATGCGTTGAGGAGACCAAAGCCGTGCTGATGACTGTGATGGAAACCAGCTCCGTTACCCCTCCAGTCTGCACTGCTGTCACACTGTATCAATGAAATAAAAGAAATAAAAGAAATAAAAGGAGCAATTTCAACATCAACACTGTTTTTAATGTTCTACTAGTAATGATTAAACACATATGGGCTTGCACATGGGATGTTGTTTTACTATACCTTGGTGGCAGTGAAGGCGATGATGTGCTGGACGTCCCTCCAGCTGAGGCAGGGTCGGACCTGAAGCATTAGAGCCACCATCCCGGCAGCAAGAGGGGCTGCGGCGGAGGTCCCTGTGTGGCCCTCTGTACAACCTGTCCCACGCAGCATCGACCAGTCAGAGGTCACCTGAAATACAGGACAATTGCTCATCAACAAACTAATAGAAATATATAAATAACAGTTTTAGATGATGCTTTGTATGTCCAGTTGTGATATTCTATCTTAGCTTCCTGTAATTTCCAACTGGGGTCACTTTTCAAAATGCAAGAATATAATATGGCAAGCAGAACAACCCTACAATTACATACAATTCTGTTTTGATATTTTACAAATATTTCAAACATTTTAAAACTAATATTCAGGACAGTGGAGATGTGACAAGAATTCTGCTTACTTTCATGGTCCAGATTCGAACCCAAAACCCAGGAGTGAGCTGTATATACCTGCATAATATGTGCTGCAGCTCTACTAACTGATTGCAGCACGTTTTAGTATGTTTTGATACATTGTTATTTTGATGCCACTGTCATAATAAACTCAGCATAAACACTTAAAATGTATAACACTACTTGACTACATTACTTAATTATTTGTAAGTGCATTTTAGATTTGACAGTGAAAGAGCGAACATCATGGAAACTCTGATCCAGTGAGTAGTGCACACAGAGTTAGACAGAGGATCACTGTGGATTCATGTTTACGCTCTGACACCAACATGTGAGCTCACAGCTGTCCAGGCCATGACAGAAGCTTTAGAGATACCACTGCTACTACACATGTTCTTCTCAAAACTACTGTATGTGACACAGGTTTGACTAAAGGGACTGACAATAGACAGACAACACGGATTACATGAAAGTAGCCACTTTTATACAGACATAGATGATATAGTTATACAAATATAATGCAATATCATCTGTAATATTTCAATTTTTTTAGACAAAAGTTTACAATTTCCAATTCTAAGGTTTACTCCACAAACACAGCTGTTCCCAAATGAAAGTATATATAGGGTGTTGCCTGTTGTTTTGAGTAACGGTACTGTGGTTTCATGTAGACTACTCTTCTCTTCAGAGGCCAATCATGACTTTTTTCTCCCTGAGACTGATTTTGGTTACTATGGCAATATCCCCAAACATCAGCAAAAAGAGGTCAGTGGCTTTAACCGGGCCAATTTGTCCTGTCATCATCCATCACTGTTAATGATTTAAATAGGATCTGGACTTTTTCATGTGGACAGTGGCTCGATTCACTGAACATACTATCAAATCATGTTGTAAGCATTGAGAATGGTAATTTTGTCAATTTATTTATAAGATACACTAATACAGTCACAACCACAACAATATTTTGTGTAGTAAGTAAGCTTGCATTCCAGGCATTTAATACTATACATTATTTCCATATGTATGTATAAGAAGTGTGAGAACTAATGTGTTTTTGTAGCTCAGAAAACAATGTTAAAACACAAAGTAAACAGCATAAAAGTCCACGTTTAAGCCATTTTTTACATTACAGCTAAAGTACTTACAATGCTTCTCAGTCTGTTTCCTCCGCTGCTAAAAGTGACGGCCAACATCGATGCACATTCCTCAGCATAGAACGGCATTCTTCCCTTTTCATCCACTGCTCCTGAAAAGTCAAAAGACACAACAATTTCCAGTCAAAGGTCTGGACACAATTTCTCATTTAAAAAGATTAGGGAGTTACTGTATTTCTGAACCAATACATGAATACACCATAAATACACCTCTATAATAGTTCTTACCTATTGTTATAGTGTAAATAGAGTTGGCATAACCATCATAGTTGCAGTTATCGTTGTACTGGCCTCCGTTGCCACTAGCAACGACAAAGATGCTGCCAAAACCACGTCTGCCTGCGATCACTCCATGCTGCAGTGCTGCCTGTGGAGAAACATATGTTAAAAAAAGATGTCACAATAATGTTCATACAAAGATCACTGGTGTATAGTTACAGTCTACTGCCCTCTGCAGGTCATGAAGGTGAATTGCATACCTTTCCGAGGGGATGTGGTCCATCGACAGTGTGGCCATCATCATCCGGACCCCAACTAGAAATGAATGTATATATTAAAAACAATTAAACTCAAAAAACTCTTTCAAACAATATTCAAGTAAGATCAAATATGAATCATACATTTTACTGGCTGTAAATGACACTTACCTGCAGCTATAAATGTCATTAATTTGATAGTGTTTATTGAAAGCTATTGCCTCTAGACTGTCTGTCAGTGGACCATCCAGGACTCGAATACCTAAAATAAAAAGACAAAAAATAGTATATAATAAGCAACATTCTAACTATGTGTGGCTTAAAGACATACTATGAAATCCTCTTTATTGTACCTGCCACTTTGCTACCATAGGCCACTCCTACTGCACAAAAGCTATTGTTGGGGACTGCTGCGATCTCTCCCGCACACCTCGTCCCGTGGTGATTGTCACTCTGGACATCTGGGTGAGGCATGGGGTCTGGATCATTGGAATTTAGGTCATAACTGCCTTCAGGACTCTGGAGAAATAGAGAACATATTAAACATCACTTATTTGACTGGTAATCTTTGTAATAAAAATAAATTGAATGTACATAATTGGGCTGAATGTCTTGGTGCGTGTGCTCCACTCCGTCATCGACCACCACCACAGTGACACCTTGTCCCGTGATGTTTCGCTCCCACAGTCCAGTCACATTTATATCCATGCCTCTGTTAACGTCATTGTGCTGTAATAACAACAAAAGTGTAATCAGTGTGGTTAAAGTGGTTTACGAAAGCACTAGTAACGTTGGGTTGTTCTTAAATAAACTGCAACTAGACCAGACAAATACCATTAATATATTTCCACTTAAGGGTCATGGTGGCTGTAGAGCAGCAACAATGGGCCTAAGTAGACCCAGGGTAATAACCAGTTTGTGGCAAGGCTGACACAGAGACATACATTGTCAAACTACTGTCACATTCATTCATAATGGCCAATTTATTCCAAATAACACATGGATGTCATAGGACAATAGGAAACACACTACAAATATTGTAATGCAACTTTTTGCTTTGAATTTTGTAGATTAGTCTACTTTTAGTACGTACCGGTAGTAAGTTTAAGTTTACTTTTAGTAGACTAGTCAACAACTGATTTTATCCTCCTAGCTTTATTGAGCTATGTCACCTGCTGAACGCACCCTTGTTCTTGGAAAATGTGTTTGTTGGAACATGTCCAAAGCAGAATTTAAAGAAACACGAACATAAAAACAATATGCTACAGCTGGAAATCAGTTTTGTCCTCACCGTAAAATTGACAATGAACCCATCTTTCAATAATGACTCCACTCAACTGTGACTCCAAGGCAATAATATTTTTTATGTGAACAAGGTGGTGAGGTATTCTTTGTACAGGGAAAGATTAATTTCAGGTTATTCAGATTTTTTGTATTGCAGTAAATGACTATTACTTGGAGGATTATAAAAGCAACTTCTACTCCAATATTGTGTATGTGGGATCAAGTCCTAATAAATGATCATACAAAACAAAAATGAGTCTCAAAAATGCTCTTAGTGGCTACAAATAGTAAATGTTATGTTTTGTGGCTTTAATGTAATGAAATACCTAGTGATTGTGTACCCTACCAGATGCCACTGTTGGGGATAGCGGGGGTCATTGAAGGCCATAGATCTCTTGGAGCGGCTGAGCACTCTCTCCTGGGAGTACCACAGGACGTGAGGGTGGGCTGCCAGAACCTCCCCGGGCTCAGCGCTCTTCCTCCAAACTCCAGCTTCAGATCCAGGTTTGACCGAACACAGAAGGTAGTGGCCCTCAAGCTGTCCAATCTGACCCTGGTTCTGCAGACCGGCCTGCTCTGCCACCTGTGTAAGGAAATATGTAATTAGGTATACACGTTCTTTATTTTGAGCAAACAATTACTCCTATTACTGTGTGCTTTTGAGATGCTTTAGGATTTTAGGTTGCTGGCACAACACAACTAACAAGATATCCAAAACAGTGGTTCTCAAACAAACCAAGTACCGCGTCTCAAAATATTGTGTTTCAAAGTGATATTTTACTGGACAAAAACTGAAAGGTCTAAATCAGGACTTGAACAGTTTCACACAAGGAAACAAACATACCTAAACCAGGCCTAAAAACAGAGTGTACAATGTCTAAACCAGGACCTAAACAGGTGTATACCCAGTCTAAAATCTTAAAGACTTAATAAGGTCTATAGCAGGTCAAATTAAGCACTATGTACCATTATCTTAAATTGCAAAAGACTCAAAAGAGTATCACACTGTGGGAACCAGTAATCTAAAGCTTAAAAGAATTTCAATTGCTTCAGTTCATCATTTATACTGTCCCATTATTGCAAGCATGTATTACTAATATTCAAACAACACTAGCATTAGCATGTTACAGAGACACTTTTGGCTACATTATAGACCCTTTAAAATGTTTGTCATATGGAATGTTCAAAGTTCCAGAATGGAGGCGACTGGAGCAAATGTGAGTTAACTTAACAGAAAAGTAGGATTTGTGGTGAGGGATAGAATAATTCACCACCAGAAAAATTATACTTATATACTAATGTGTACATTCAATAAACATTCAATGTCATCACCTGCTGCATCTGGATGCCCCCTTCTACTATCTCCTCATTCACCTGGATGTACCACTAAATCTGCTGCATCCACACACACATATCGAGCGCTCTCAGCACAAGGACCTCATCCATCAGTCCTGGACACATCTATAGCCTGTCCGTCCTGGGAGTGGATCCCTCTATCATGTGGTTCTCCCCAAGGTTTC
>JAVQKC010028405.1:0-20275 GCA_036025475.1 Philypnodon macrostomus | reverse complement strand
TTATGTGATTTGGGGTTTGGTTTAAGGGGTTAGGTATCGGGTTCGGGTTTAGGTTCAAGGGGTTAGGGGTTAGTGTTAGGGTTAAGTGGTTAAGGGGTTAAGTTTAAGCAGTTAGGGTTAGGGGTTAGGAAAGTGTAGGGTTAGGGGTTGGGAATAGGTTTAGGGGTTAAGGGATTAGGGGTTAGGTGTAAGGGGTTAGGAATAGGGGTTAGGTTTAAGGGGTTAGGGGTTAGTGTTAGGGTTAAGTAGTTAAGGGGTTAAGTTTAAGGAGTTAGGGTTAGGGGTTAGGAAAGGGTAGGGTTAGGGGTTGGGATTAGGTTTAGGGGTTAGGGATAGGGGTTCGGTTTAAGGGGTTAGTGTTAGGGTTACAAAAAGTAGGACGTTTACACAACACAGGCACTTTGTAAAATTGAGTGTTGTGCATCGCAGAGAGTATGATAACAGACTTGTCCAAAATGCAAAATGCAGGTCAGAGTGCCTCTGTGCTGTACATGCTAACCAGAAACTCATTGTCCTTTGTGTTTTTATCAATCCCCTGTTGTATTATGTTAGAGTTGACAGAATACTCTTCTCTGCAAAAAAATAGTGAATGAATTTGCATTTAAAATGTAGGTCATGTTCTATACTTCAAGAGACATGTATTTGCATTGTTGCATGTTGGATTATTCATGATAGCATCTTTCTGTAACAAAAGACCAACCAACCAAAATAATTCTGATTTAGATTCTGATACAGTTGGCAGCTTTTTATCAAGCAACAATCTTTCTACATACAATAGACAAAACTGATTTATATGCTGTGTAGTGCGACATTATGTAATAATTACATATTGAGAAAGTTCTTACAAAATGTGGTTGGTGAACTTTTGCATTTTGCAATAACCTAACTTATTCCAAAATGTGTTTAACATTTTATTACATACTGCATTGGATCAGATAATTCCCAAATGCGGCAGTATATTTAAATAATGCATTTATTAAACAGTTAATTTGTATTACATTTTGGCAGATTATTACATACTGTGCAAATATTACATACTGTTCAAATTATTACATAATGTGCAAATTATTACATAATGTGGTTCTACATGCTGTCCACAAAAGCAAATACCTGGCAACCAAAAATGCTATTCCTATTCCTATTCCTCAGCTCTCAAAACAATATGTCCAGAGATGGAGTTTGCCTTCTTCAAGTCCAGAAATCACATTGCATCTAGTGGAGTGATGGACTCCTGATTTAAAACTTTGTTGTTGGGATGTTTTTCCTTGTGTTTTTGCAGAAGCTCTATGGTATAACATGTGATCGTAGAGGTGGCATTGATAAATAATTATGCCGGTGATTGACATGTCGGGTTGGGATGAGGACAGGAGGACCTCGTTAGCTGCATCCATCCGTGGCACCATGTTTCAATGACAATGTCAAATGTGCTGCCTATTAGTGCCACTTATACACATGTGGGCCTCGGGGAAACTGCAGCCCCTCGCTATAGCAACAAGCAGCAGCGGAGTGACTGTGTCTTTCCTGTAGCACATCAGACTTTAGTGGTGTGTGGTAGAGGGATATGTTTAATCCCTGGGAGAAAACTAGGCTGGCTGGGTATGTGTGGTGCAGTATATGTCTATCCTCAATATTCAAGTTGGCTGTCAGAGACACAAGTCACAAGGACACCTTTGGAGTCTGATCATTTGTGAGATCAGTTTGAGGTTCTAGGATGTAATTACAGATAGATCCTAGAAGAGTACTTGGAAATGCAGGGTTGGAGGAGTTAGAGACACTACGTAGATGAACAAAATGCATTAACCAAAACAACAGTACATTACTGTCTCTCCATCCAGTTCATACTCTTGTTGTGTCCTATATGTATGAGTGGGATTGGTGTGTGTGTTTGCCACGTCTGTCAGTCTGCCCCATAGCAGCTGTGGCTACAGAGCTGATTGTGTGCTGGAGAATAAATAAATGCATGCGGCTGTACGTCTTTGTTCTTTGTTTGTTTGTTTGTTTGTTTGTTTGTTTGTTTGTTTGTTCAGATCATACAGCCTGTAGTCCCTTTTAAACGAAACAAATACACATCTCCTCCTTTTCTCAGTCCTGTACAGAATTTGAACTTTAGACTAAAATTGGCTTAAATCCAAAGTAATGCATCATAATTATTTTGAGTTCACCAAACCAGCCAGCAATTTGCCTTAATGGTCAGGATGTTTTTGTTGTATTCTTCAAATTTAGATGAGTCATGGGGTTAGGTCCTCTACATTTCTGTATCATCTTTTTGTGATTATAAATATTACTAAGCATGTGGTCTGATTATGTTACCTAAAATCTGTGTGATATGTTATTATTGAGTTTGAAAAGCTCTTAATGCTCCTTGGAACTACATATTGTATTGAGTTTTTATTTTTGTTTTTGTTCAACAGGTAGCAGGAATCAAAGGCATGCTGATTGCCAACAAGAGGCAGGACAACCAGGTGAAGACATACATCACATATAATAAAGGCCGCGACTGGAGACTGCTGCAGGCACCCACCTCTGACCTGGATGGTAATGACATCCACTGTATACTGGTACGTGAGATTATATCACATTACATTAGTATTATATTATATTTATGAGCAGCAATATTATACCATAAAGCTTTTCTGCTTGTTTTTTTGTGTAATTTGTAATCAATACTTCAGCCTATAATTTCCAATGCATTTACTAGAGATTTACTGGTCACTGTCAGAAACAAGGAGATGAGGTCATAGTGGGAGAGTGGTTAGCCCTCTTTTTGGACACTTTAATAGTGTAATTTTGTAGTTTCACTAGATCTTCCACTAATCAATGCAGGTGCACCCCTCATTAAATGATGTTAATATATTAATATGAGCAGGACCACGCCTCATCTACCTCCGCAACACACCGTTACCTCACGTTAACCACACCTAAGTCACACCTCCAATTTTCCCACAAGCCATTCTTATAAACTCTCTTCGAAGTTTGTAAACAGAAAGTTCTAAATTCCGGAATGTAGGCAACTGGAGGCAAGACATAATACATTTTCAATGGAGAAATTAGCATCAGCCACAAAATATTGCAAATTAGGATGGTTTTGGGTAGGTAATGTCAGAGCCTGGTTAGGAAACATTAGTTGTTTATTTAATGTACACATTAGTAACAGTTAGATTTTTGGCTGGTGGTAAAATTCTTGATTTTTAGGTTTTACTGGACAAGTCCTCACATAAATGACCACAATAGTTTTTCATTGTATGCTCAGAATTATTCTATCCCTCACCACCAGAACCCCTGTCATACCACCATTCTCATCCAGTCACTTCACTTCAATATCGTCCATTGTTGGTGTGGCGTGGTTCTTGCTAGTGAAAAATCACCTCGTTGGTGTGTTTCAGTCTCAGTTGGTGGAGCTGGAGCACATTCAAATATTTACAAGGCCTATGCACATATTGAGACATAGCAGTTCTTTCATTGCTACTGCTGTTTAGTCGTCAGAATCATCATGTTTTAGTCTTTCCGACACAAAACAATAACTGATCTGTGTTTTTGTCTGGACATAGCCGGGAGCCACTGTTTGTTTGTTTGCAATATTAATGACAGACTGTGGAAATGTAGTGGGAATGATTGATGTATTTGTGTATTTTTTATTTTCTTCACAAAAGCCCATTTTAAAATTTATTGTTTTATAGTCCTTTAGTTTCTTGCCAAATTCAACTCCATCTTGTAACTGTGCCAAAAAAAATAACCAATGATGAGTGTGAAAGTGTCCAGCACAAGATCCACATTCTTGGATATAGAACAGAATACAACATGCAGGTTTGTCTGATTGTTCTTAAAGTCCAAAGACAAAGCACCATCAGAGTATTTAAAGATTTTGGATGCTTTTGATGAATGAAATTGTTGCCTTCTTGGCAGTCTGATGAAACTGTCAAGAGGAACATTGAGAGGCTCTTTTAAATTGGTAGCCTGGCATACCACTCCAAGGTGGGTGACTCCTGCTATAGATGACTTGCTGTGAGGATTGGTCAAAGTGTATTTCCTGCTTGTTTTGTTTTCCCGCTCGAGCGCCCCCTGCCTGTAGAATCGGAGGGCCAACTATTAGTGAGAATGAGAACATTAGAGAAAGCTCACACTGTTTAATCGGTGACTGTGGGGCCTTCCAGTGTTGCTCCCAGGTTCACCAGTGATAATGCATTCATGTGACATTTTAATTACTTGCTGTAGATTCCTTTTTATTGTCCCGTCCAGTCCCTGTGGCCTTCATGTTTTTACACAGTGACATGCCCTCGCCATCAAAGACACGTTCACTTGTCTCTGTCACATGAACAAATCGAGTTGTCTTCTGTTGTGCGCGGGCCCTCGGGACTCGGCTCACACTTAATGCAAATCCTGCCTCTCTTTGTTTTAATGACAGATTAAATGCAATTAGCAGAAAATATGAAGACACAGTTGATCCTCTTTGGGAGACTCATTCATCTGACATGGTTTTTTATGATTTTGTTTTGTTCAAAGTCTTTTGTTCTGACCCTATCATTTTCAAATAAAGATTGTGTCTCTCCTCAGTCATTACCTTGGAGCTAAGTGCACAACATGATGTGCAGCAGGAGTGGGGGTTATTACAAGCAATTGGATTAGAGATATTCATCATGGACGGTGTGATGCCAGTGATTAGAATGATTGGACTGACAAGCCCGGGACTAAAAAAAAAGAACAATACATTTGATAACATTTTTTATAGTGTAGAAGAATCATTCTCAGCAATAAGGTCATATTGTCAATTTACAATTTGAGTAGAGTCTGCATGTTTTTCCTGTGTTACAGTGGGTTCTCTCCAAAGGTGGACTGTATTTGTTTGGGAATTGAAATCTTAATTGCCCTTGGTGAATCAATGTGGCTCATTGCTTGTTAGGGTATGTCTCTCTGTCAGCCCTGCAACACATTGGCCACATTTGTAACTGGTCCATAGTTGATGACCAATTCTAGAAGTGAAATAACGCTGACATTATATTGCTTATCTTAAACCTTTCTGAAACTGAAACTTCTACAGACAGTGAAGCCCAAATGTCAGTAGATAAATGTGTCTTTTTGTTTTTCTCTCCCAGCCCTTCTGTTCGCTCCATCTTCAGCTGCAGACGTCAGAAAACCCCTACTTGTCCGGAGCAATCTCCACCAAGAGCTCTGCGCCCGGGATTATCGTGGCCACAGGTGAGACAATAACAAAGGTGCGAGAAGCTAAATCACCTGAAAACTGCAGCCCAGGCAAGTTTAAAAACTTAATGGTTCTCTCTAAAGGTGTGGTAGACTATCTGGGCCTCTATGGGAACATTTGCACTTAAGTTGTTTTGGATTCTATGCTGCGTGAGTAGTTCCTGACCTCGCCATAGCCCTTCTTTAAGCTTCTGTTATGAACGATTTGTGCGGGTTCACTGGTCGCCGGTGGAGGTTTTACAAGGGCAAACATGTTGTGATGAGTCATTTTCATCAGTGGTGGAGTCGCTAGTAGACCTGCCTTAATGCAGAGGTTGTGGGTTAAATTCTAGGGTCAGCCATTACACTGTCTTTGTTATCATAGACAATCTTACCATTCAATAAGTTGATAAGTGGTGTGCCCAGGTGCAGGTTTTCTGGTTCTGATTTAGTCCTGGTTGATTCCTGGTTTAGAATTAGAGTTTAGTGGGGAATTAGTCCTTATTTACTCTTGGTTGCTTTGGCACAGCAACCATAAAACTACCACACAATGATGCTGGTGTGGAAAGGGGCAATTTTCTAAAAACAATAAAACTAAATAGCCATGTTTGCAGCTTTAGCAGAGTCAGCAAAAGTGTACTGTGAGTGCCTGTGCCTTCAGATCCGATGTGTCTTTGGTGTGGGAGATTATTGAATAAACATTGTGATGTGTGTGTTGTGTGCCTGATGGTTCTTGTGTGATTCACAGTGCCCCATTGTTTTACGAGCCGTCAACTGGCACCCAAATCATCTCGGCGACATGACAAAAACCAGCCAGATCAAACATGTCTATTTGCTGAGCACTGGCCAAGACTCTGTGGGGCGAGATCCAAGGGAAAAAACCACTTCAGTTGTGGCGTGTTCAAGGGAACAGGCTCAGTAGACAGGGTGTTGAAACAATGCAAACTTTCACAGCAAAGCATCCACTTGTCACATTGTGTTAGCTGAGCGATGAAGCCCGGGCATCCAAATAAACTCGTTGCAGGTCATATATTATTTACATAGTTTGAGATGTACTGAAAAGGAGTTAAGTCACAGATTTGAATTACTTTTTGAGAATAGAAACCCATTTTTCTGGCCACATTTGAGTGTCCTGGTTACATTCATTGTATCACATGCAATACTTCATTATTGATATTCATATTGGTAATAACAGGCTAATAAAATGTCATTTACACTAATTGCATCACATAGTCTCTTCTAAACTAACTGATGTCACCAACAAATGTAATATTTTGGGTGGGTCTAGAAAATATAACATACTATAATATATAGCGTCATTTTCATCTGTAAATTCACACACTAAATCAAATATATTTGTTCCGCAGGTAACATTGGCCCAGAGCTGTCCTACAACAACGTAGGCATGTTCATTTCTTCTGATGCGGGCAACAGCTGGAGACAGGTGAGTTCCACACTGGGATTAAGGTAATGACATATGCCTCACCACTGTGTGACAGGATAGCTACAGGCACTTAACTGAACCAAAAAGCCTCCAACAATAATTTAGCATTATCAGCAAGCTAATGAACAAAACATCAATCCAAACCATCATTGTGCCTGTTGTAGATTGTGAGCCTAGCAGTCATCTGAGGCCTCATGTATTGTGAGGTCAATGATGTTATGGGTATGTGATTAGAATAGTACAGTATAAACAGAACATAATTGCCTAAATGATTAACAATTCAACACACTAATGACTGCTGATGTGTTTATGAATATAATTGTGACTGACTCAATTATTTACATGCTAATACAATTTCAGGACAAACTGTACTAATGGCAGTTATTTCCATTTATACATATTTTAATATAAATGTATTAAATATGTCAATATTTAAATGTGCTATGTTCGTATTATCTTGCTGAAATCATGGCAGCGGCTCAGTTTGTCTGTCATCAAAAGGTTAAGTACTTATGGTTTAGATTTGCAAAGTAAAAATTATAACAACACTCATAATCATACTCATAATTACAGGCTTTATGACCACACTACCACAGCCACATTTTTACAGTACATAGGTGAGGAGCATGCAGTATATTACCCAAGTGGCAATATAATCAGTAAACTTTGTAAACACATCTCTGTCTCTAAAAGCACATATTAATGTCTGTTTTGCAGATTTTTGAAGAAGAGCACAATATATGGTTCCTGGACAAAGGCGGGGCACTTGTCGCAGTGAAACAACCATCGGTGCCGACCAGAAACCTGTGGTATGTCATTCAATTTATGTTTTAGCTTTTCCAAAAACTGCCCTAGAGTATTCTAGCTCTACAGATGTGGCCTCTAAAGGTCATATGCATAACTTTTCTATAACATCAGATCCGTTTATTTAAACACTTTGCTACTCTTTCAAAACTCAAAAGCAATCTAATTAGAGATACTTTTCATTCAAGCCACTTATCATTAAGCTTCAGGACTGCATTAACTCGTTGGCTGTCCTGCTGCCAAACCGGTCGCCTGTGCTTCGCCTCAGCGCCGGTTAATCCAAGTGAGACCAGATCTGTTCTCCACTTGCTTTTGCAACAATTTTGAAAATGAGTTTTAGAGCCAGTCAAGTGTGGCCTGCTGGGTTTTTGTCTCCTAACCAATTTAGGACCAGATAGTGGAGAAAAAATAGATAGAAAAGAAGCATCCCTGCAGCCAGTGTGCGCAGGGTTGTTAGACACTGTGGTTCTGGCTGCATGTCCGTCAACAGCTTTTTTGTTGTTAATTATTCTTAGTCAAATTAATGTAGTGGCTTTATTTTGGGGGGATATTTTGCAGTGGCAAGTGCAGTCCTCAGCAGCATTTCAGTCCTTGTCACGGTCAGGTAGCCAGAGCAGTTCCCACTTCAGCACCACGTTGTCAGTATCGATAGTATCAAGGCAACTATGATGAAAGATGTCCAATTCTCTTTTGCTGTTTTGTTTTTCCTCCGCAGAATTGTACTTGTATATAACACATTTTGATTTTTCGTTACATGCACTTTTTCATTCTGATATCAAAACTTCATGTACTTCATTTCATGTACATTGAAAGAAGAGTCACGATCCCTCCTCTATTTATGTCCAAACCATCTCAAGTCTGACATTATCTCCAGAACATCTACAATGAGCAGCCTGCTGACTCATCCCCAATTCAATCCATCCTCACCATTAACAAAGACAAACTCAACTTTTTAAGGCCTGCTACCTCCAGCTCTGTCTCCCATCGTTTCCTCAGTGCCATTAAATTATACATCATTACTACAACTTTTTTAGACAGCCTTATAGTTTTGGAACCTACCTACCTGGAACAAAAGCTAATTGCACAGAGACTGGTAGATACTGTCATTCTGATAGTTCATCCTGCAACTTTTGTGATGGTGATATTCTGTGATGCTGTAATGCAGGATAAGCTTTGACGAGGGAAGGCAGTGGACACAGCACAGCTTCTCCTCAGTGCCTCTGTTTGTGGATGGAGTCCTGGTGGAGGCCGGGGCAGAGAACCAGATCATGACGTAAGTACAAGATATTAACAAAATGACTTTGGTCACACTTTATTTTACATAGCCCCTAACTACATTGTACCTAACCCCAACATAACCCAACTTAAAGCTCATATTACCTCGGTCTAATATCAATTTAACATGAATCACCCTGATTGTGTTTTTAGCTTCTTTGGTCACTTTAGTCACCGTTCAGAATGGCAGCTCATCAAGATCGACTATAAGGCCATCTTCAGCCGGAAATGCACAGAGGAGGATTATCAAACCTGGCATCTCCACAACCAGGTAAAACTAGAAACATTACTTCAACTTACCTCAAGTCATAATACAAACGATTCATTAGAAATGTCATGTTATTTTCTCGCTGACAGGGAGAGCCATGTGTGATGGGCCAAAAGCAGATTTACATGAAGCGCAGACCTGGGAACTATTGCATGCTGGGAAAGGACTACTCCAGGATCCTCTCAGCTGAGTCTTGCATTTGCAGAGCTCATGATTTTGAATGGTAAGAGGCTGTTTGTGCTATTGACAATTGGGTTTATTCTTTGTAATCACTGAGAGGGGATTATAGTTGCCTCCTTTGTCTGCTACAGGGGCACTTCATTAAAAACACTGTTTATTCTGCACTGCCACACAAACAGAGGGGTCCTCTATTATTTAAGCATTGTGACTGAAATGAATGAAGTGTCTTACTGTGTCTGTCAAAGAGTATAATACTGGATAGATAATGTTTAAACAAATTGTTATACTTACCCATGTAATTTTGTTTCTTCAGGGGGACAATACCCCCCATTTGGGATTCATATGAACCACCCAGTCAAAACATAATAATACAAAATAGTGCCTTTTTCTTACGAGACTGTCCCAGATCCATATCAACCACACAATTGTGTTACGGCCTATAATAGGAGATTATTCAGGTGCTTCTGAGACATAAATCAAGCCTATTAACTATATTGTGTTATGGAGAATGTTAGCAATTGTCAGCGTTGAAATCGTATAGATACAGTAGATGTAGAGGCACTGATTCACAATAATGCTTTTTGGCAAACATTACCGTTATGGTTTCAGGTTTCAGTTTCAGATCGGAAGAACCGTTAGACTCGCTAAGATGTTACAGTATCAATCAAATAACAAAACAAAGACAATTGGAAAACTAGACTGCCTTGAACTTTCCAGATTTGATTCTGTACTTTTGTCTCAAGATATCACCTAAAGGCCAAACATGAGCTTTTTTTAACAACGATCACCTGGGATTTGCATTTGTAAGGAAAATTTAGGGTATATAGCATAGTCACAGAAAATTAATACAAGTTCAATGGGCCAGCTATCCACACCTATGAATTGCTGTTACATTGTGTATACACTTTCTTACACACTCTCCAAAAGGCTAACAATGTTTGTTTTTTTTCCTCTGGGCAGCAATAGGAGTGATTGTTGTTTAAGTTCGAGCCATTACAAAAAAAGCAATAATACTAATGTTTTGAAGTTACAAAAGTTACTCTTCAAACTGCTGCTCTCTTATATGGATTTTTTTCTTAATAGGTTTTTCACCACCCTGCTGAGTGGATATTTTGAAGAAGAAAAAAAGCATGATGTGTGCATAGCTGTAGAAAAATGGCACAGACAAAGTTATAATGAGATGAGCATTAAGGGTATTGCGTTGGTTGCAAGGTTCAACCCAAGCGCTTTATCCCAGAACTAAAGTAAAATTGTAACTTTAATCATCTTGTATGATCTAATCTACCAAACAGAAAGACTATTTGCAACGTAGTAGGATGAAAATGCATAGGCTGACTAATAATGATTTCAATTTACTATTCACAACACCCAAAATTCTCTGCAACTGATCCATTCACTCAACAGCCACACACTGGTCATAGTAAACTGACTCTGTAGACTGACAGACACAGCATATATATAGTCAGAGTTGCATCCTATGGTTCTACATTTCCATCTATTTAAGTTATTAAAAATGCAATTTGGGTCTGTTTAATTTATACAATTTACTTTTCAATAATGTGATAAGCAGGGATCATATTACACTATTTGTTCACAATACAGCTCTTCATAATGTCTATCTGCAAACGTGTAGTTGTGTTCAGACACTGTTTGTTATGTAAATATGTTTTAATTATTATGCAAATCCTTTTATGATTTTACTTTTTATCTCAAAATGACAGAACAGAAAGAAATCCATCCCAATAAACACCCCATATGTGAATAGTGTTACCAAAAGGTCAGAAAGTAATTGCTAATAGCTTCATATTAAAGAAGTCAAAAGTTTGTTTTATTTTTTGCTTCTGCCGTCAATTTGAACACTAATTAATTTGACGCCTCTTTCAAGATTTCAACACATTTATTAAACATCTGGCTTCTCTGACTTTGTCTACATACACATAGTAACAACAACCAGGAGCATATAGCTAAAAAAATATTAGTAATTTGTTCTAACTGGGTGAATATAAGGTAACACTTTAGAATAGCTCACTTCAATTTAGCTGTAATAAAGTATTCATTAATATGTAATTAACAATAATTTAATGAATTATCAGTTTAGAAATACTTAATTAACATTGATTATTACACTTTGCACTGATTTTCTTAAGGTTATAACTTAAGAATTAAACATTAGTAATCATATTTACAACTCACTGGTGTTTATTATCACTTAACTGATTACTAAAGCTTAACTAATACTTAACTAAATCATGCTTAATAGTATGAGCTATTCTAAAGTGTTACCAAAACTTGGTACACCTAATGGTTTCAGATTACAATCTTATAAATATGTTTGTGATAATGCAGTTTTAACTCATAATTGGACGATTTATTTGTGTATCTATTCTCCTCAAAAAACAGCCTTAGATAGTTGCACTGACTAGTCTGCCCAACCATACCCATTCTTTCAAAACGACATTCAGTACGCGGAAATGCGTGGAGAAATAATACAACACATTTATATGTATGCAGTCCCTTCTCTGATTGGTCCCTTTCTTGAGCCCTGGGTCGTCATCGTTAAAGTCATTCCGGTCTATAATCCATTTTGCTGCATTCTCAACAACTTTAACCATTCACTTTTACATTAACCTCTACCCTAATCTGACAGGTGCAATGAGAACGCAATTATATGTTAACCAGTAAATCGATTTTATTAATCTGGCCTTCCATTGACTATAAGTGGTTAACTGGATCCTCAATGATGATTTTAATGATTTTCTATTCATTTATTTTTTATTTTATTTATTTTTTATTTTTTTTTACAACAAACCATTGATACAAACCAGGTATGATTAAATATTGTGCAAAAAGTTGATATCATGGAAAACAATCCATGGCAATGCTAAGTTTTAAATGCCACCCACATATCCCACGAGTGATGGACAGGCCCTGCTCTTTACCACCATGACTTACTTGTTAATGAAAAGTTCACTGCTGCCTTATCACACAATACAAGTCAACCAGCCATCCCCAGGCCTGTTAGCTGTTTATTTGTTCTGCACCGATAATTAATTGAAAAATCACTGTCAGGAGGGTGATTAGAGCAGGCACTTGCTTACCTTGCTCTTTGTAAGATGTAAATCATGGCCTGATTGGAAACGTTTGTGGGCGAGCCTGAGTTAGTCTTCCCTGTGTGCAAAGTTTCCAACATAATGGGGCGTTGTGGCGATTATTTATGAATACAGTTACATTCAAATTAATGAGATTTGGGGATCATGTTCTAAATTAGTTTTTGCTAGACACATTCAGACACATTCATATTTACTTTTAATTATGAATGAGAATATCTGACACTATAAAAAGGTGTTTGTTTCTTGGTGGGAACGGCTTGATTAGTTAAATACCATGTCATTATTTAGATGTTTGAAGATTACTTTCATACTTCCACTCATCTGATTTGGCGTATTCCCTTTCGAGGGTTGCAAGTGACTGGAATCTTTCCCAGCAACCTTGGGCCTCAGGCGTGTTACATCGAAGACAATGGCCAGTTTCACAAAGTTGATACAGAGAACTATTCACACTCTACAAGGAGATTCTCCTAAAACATGCATGCAAAGAGTACTCACCCAGAGTAAGAAAAGAAAATAATTAAATTCATCATCGAGGATCCAGTAATTAACCACTGATAGTCAGCAACATACAATAACAACTCATCATGGCCAATGGCAGGCCAAATTAATAAAATTGATTTACTGGTTAACATATAATTGATTTCCCATTGCACCTGTCAGATTAGCGTAGAGGTTAAAGGTGAATCTAGATTATTTAAACATCTAGATTATATAAAACAAGTTCATAATATTAATTTAGTTTTGAGTAGTTTAGACTAGTTTGGATTTATTTACTTAATGTCTAGATCAGTGATTCTCAAACTGTGGTCCAGGGACCCCTGGGGGTCTGCGAAGGTCCTGCAAGGGCCCCCCCAAGGCCTCCACACATCATGTCTTTTAAAAAGAAATTTAGCTTTAAATAGTATAAAATATATAAAGATATATCATATTCAATCAGATATCACTTCAAGCAATTGCTAGAGAGTGCTAGAGGTTTTGTATTTTGACAAAAGATTTAGCATTAAGAGGCCGTGGACGATTGTCATATATTGAAGGGGAATGCCTGGCCTGTAAGCCTTTTGGTTATACACTTTACTCTTGTGCCTTATAGCTCCCTAGTGACAACACAGGCAGAGGTTTCTTGAAAACGGGCATTTTATCCTCTTTTGACAGTGGTTTGAGTTGCATTGCATCTTTATGACACATCAAGTCTTTGCCTTTACATCACTGTACGCCAAACACCGTGAGAACCACAGAATAAACACAATTAAAATTTGCACGGCCTATCACAGTCAGTATGAGCGTACAAAAGAAATACCTGGTTACCGCCTGTCACTTCGGAGTTCTGTGAGTCCTTTTTAAAATAAGTCTTTTCTTGTGATATTGGCAAGCTAGGTGACTTGCTTAGCTATCCAAAAAAGTGCCTTATTCTCACTGCATGAGAGGATTTCACGGGAATCATACTTTACAGTTCTCATTTATAATCTTCAATCAATGTATTCATAACGTTCAAATAAGCGAATAAAAGACATGAAAATTAGCCAACGGGCATATTTTAACAATGTAAAGAATAATGAATTTCTAATGATTATATTTTAGCTTATTCAACATTCACTAGTTTTGAACCTTTTAACTGATTTTATAAATAAAGTATTTTATTGATGCCTACACCTGTGTCATCAGTGACCTTAATCGATACATAATAATGATGCATCTATAGTGCCAGACAGGCCCGAGGACAGCTGCTCTGAAAACAGAACATCCCGATAAGGCCCACCGCTGACAATATGTCCCTTTTCACTTGCTGATATTGATCTGTGCTGTGCGGCTGTGTTTGTCTGATAGTGATTATGGATATGAGCGGCGTGGAGATGGAAACTGCAGACCGGCCTTCTGGTTCAACCCCTTCACAGTGTCTCGGAGCTGCAGCCATGGACAGAACTACCTCAACAGCACTGGGTAAGGACTGTGCTGAATATGACTAATACTAAATGTAATTTAATGGGTTAAAGTTGTAGGCTGTAGCTTTCATAAAATAAGAATTTGTTTAAACAGCAACATCAATTCAGAGTTTGTGGGCTATAGTACCACTCAAAAACTGCTACTATTGTTCAGAAGTGGTAATCCACAGTCTGATTTGATGTTTGATGTAGAGTCAGATAATCCGTTTTAAGCATGTTTAATTTTCTTTACACTTTATGCATGTTTTTCCCCATGTCTGGGTGGTTTTTCTCTGGTTTCAACCCATCAGCCTATAAAAAAAGCACAATAGGCTTATCTACTACATCCTGATGTGATCCTGGCTCAAGATCTGGAGATGGGTCCCAGGGCGCTGCACAACGATCGCTTGCTGATCCCGCTGCCACAACGGCATTGGATGACTCAAATGCAAAGAACAAATTTACCTGCGGGGACAATAAAATTAACTTTAACATCACTTTTTAACATGAAATTACCATGGAATTTGATGTGGTTTGCCAGCCTGCATAAAAAGTGGCACAGTTGGCATGAGCAGAAAGGGAAATAATTTTAGATTGAGTGTAAAAACCAAAACAAAAAGGCACCTAAATCAAGTTCACTGTTCATCCACTCTACAGTCACACACTAAGTGGTAAGCAACCTTTTTTAGCCACAGCTGCTGTGGAGCCAACTGACAAGGAAGGGGCCTCTCCAACAACTACCAAACGCAAATCATTTCACATTTATTGGCTTTTTCCAGAGCAGCAACTTACCCACATTTATTTTAGACAAAAACACCTCACATATTTAAGTCCTGAGCCCTTCCTTCCTTATATTATTATTATTACTATTTTATTTATTTTTTTAATTTATTTTTTATTTTTTTTATTTTTTATTTTATACTCCCTTTGCCCCTCACAAACAATTGACTGCAGCTCATTTCTGTCTGTCAGTATTTTATGTAGCATCTTTAGGATATCCAGTTGTTCAGAGCAGAACTTTCTACAGCTGAAGCTACTCCCCGTGACTATAGTACTCTTTGAGTAGAAATACATTTACACTCACATTTTAACATTATGATTTAGCCTTTCTCATGCGTGGAAGGATATTTATATCTTCACAACCCTTAATGATGAAGTGAAATTCTGAAGTTCTTAACCTGGAGACTTTATAAATGGCATACCATAGTCTAAGTGTGAACTTCATTTGAATATAAAGGGGTAATAAACCTCATATGAAAAGGTAATTGTAGTCTGTTCATTAGTTTCAAGTCCAGCTCAAGTTGTGGAAAACCAATCCACACAAAGTCAGATGGGGTCTTTTTAAGGTCAACTACAACAGCATTTATTTTCAAAACTCGTTCTGTGTCTCCTGTATAAGTACTCCGCTGCGAGGCTGCCTCAGACACAGACACTTACACTGACAGATAATCACATCACTAGGGGAAGATTTTACCTACACATGCATATCTTTGGATGGTTGGAGGAAGCTGGGGATAAGCTACAGTACCACAAGGATGACACATAGACTCCACTTAGAAGAAGAACCCGCAGATCAAACCCACAACTTTCTATAAACCATGCAATTAACCTCTCTGGACTACCACAGCGTCCTTATTCCACTCTTGTCCATTACTGTACCTCAATTATTATGTATATATATATCCCAATATTCAATTTGTGTCATTATTATGAGACTGAAGCCACTGTGTTTCTAAGTTTAGACGAGTCATTGTTTTTCTACATTCTCTTTATTTAAATAATTGTAATTTCATCATGTATATCATTTACAGAACCACAAAATACAGTCTAAGATTAGACAGGTGTAAAAATAACAAGCCTTCCAGGTCACATTGTGATCTTCTGTAATGCCATCAGTCTGTGTTCCCATGGGGAGGAGACTTTGGTGTTGGTTTTTGTGGCTCCCCAGGGAACAGACATCTCGTGAAGTCTAATCTCAGCAGGAGTGTTTTATATCCTCTTGTCTGAGATTAAGCTTCAGAAGGTGACTCAGCCTCTGACACAGTTTGTATTGTCACTTATTTGTCTTCTACTTTCCTTTTTTACTTCACACACTTCGCACATCGCATTAAGCACTTATATGAACTACAATCAGGGCTATTCAACGTCATTTACAGAGGGGCCAAATGAGAAAATGACAGGATATGTGAGGGCCAGACAGTTGACACATGAATCATTATTGACTAAACATTATTAAAAATACTGAGGTACATCACACATTCTTTACACATCTCTACACATTTATTTTCTTTTATATCAAAACCATTTCAACACAATGAAAAGCTTCTATAAGTGCAAAACTGCAAAAATTCTTATGCATCAAGCTTCATTTGGGCTGATGATAACATTCAAAATATATCTAGAAATATGCCCACCCTCTAAAACAGTTGAAGTCATAGCTAATTTTTAACATACATTCATTATTAAGCTGCTATAAATGCAAAACTAATCTGCAGTGGGCCGGATCAAATTTAAGTCGGGCCAATTTTGCCACTGGGCCACCTGTTGAATAATCCTGATGTACAGGATAAATAAACTCTTACTGTTTCCAAGGATATTGCAAAGTGACCTCTATAGCCCAGCTGCCCAGTAACTATGGGCCTTAAGGGGAAACACCTTGCACAATAGATATATACTGTAGTTGCAGGGCTGATAGAGAGACATTCACTGACAGACAGACTCCCATTCATCCCTAGTGCAGACTGGCAGAGACTTGGTTGCCACAACACATCAACTATAAGTGTTATATTAGGGGGATGAAAAAAAGCAACTGATGAATCTCAAATTTTGTTTTGTGTCCGTGTGGAGAAAAGCTGTTTCAGACAGACGAGAGAC
Source organism: Philypnodon macrostomus (assembly GCA_036025475.1). Classification (NCBI taxonomy): domain Eukaryota; kingdom Metazoa; phylum Chordata; class Actinopteri; order Gobiiformes; family Eleotridae; genus Philypnodon; species Philypnodon macrostomus. Next base: position 3,226 of record JAVQKC010028405.1, on the reverse strand, counting down.
AGAGCAGTGAGTCCTGGTCAAGGAGAGCGCACGGCCGACCTTTTGAAGCTCGTTCTCCGCTCGTTGAGTCACTTGTTAAGCCTCTTGGAGCTTGTATCTGACCATGGTGCAAAGAGAGGAGCCTCAAAAAACACTTATAATGTTTAAAAACACTCATTGACGCACGTTTACTATTGTGTTGATGTACGCAACAATTTGAAAACCCAATAACACAAATAGTTTATAGAATAATGAGATATTTTTAACAGCCCTAACTTGATATAATCACCAGTGTAGCAGTCTCTGGTTTGGAGCAGGAATTGAACTACCAACTGTTCTACCACCTTAGCCACTCCCTACTACCCATTATGAGTATTAATATGATGTACCAATGTGAAATGAACTGTAGCTGTACAGGCAAACCACCCTCAATACACGCTTTTAGTAACTAAACAACCTCGTCTATTGGACGAATAAACTCATTCTTTTTGTCTTTTTCACCCAAAGGTATCGCAAAGTGGTACTGAACAACTGCACCAAAGGAGTCAAAGAAATGTACACGGCTAGAAAACAACAGTGCCCCAACAGGCCTCCAAAGGGACTGCAGTTGACCACCAAAGACAGAAAACTGACCGCAAACCTGGGCAGCAACGTCACCTTCATAGTCAATCTGGATGAGGTAAGAACACAAGCTATATCTTAAATCTGTAAAGTGTATTTTTCTGAATACATATTACTTGTTTTGTGACGTCCTCATGTAGGTTTACATAGCAAGAACATTGATTAGTGATAGAAGCAGATTTTTGTACTGGCAGAAGCATGTTTTACTGTTGGCTGCTGTGTTGTGTATCATTTGCAGTTGGATTAAAAACACATTATTATACATGTGTTACTTATATAATATGCATTTAGATGTCTGACTATGGTTACATATTTTATGCCTTCAGAATGTGTTTAGCAATCCAGTGTTTCCCAAACGTTGACCCATATTTCTAAATGTCATATTTGATATTTGGACCCTTTTAAGATATTTAAGCTGGTTTTGTAAACTAGACTGTTGATTATTTTTCCATTTGTGCATTTTTCAAACTGTTGTGTCTCCTAGATTTTGAGTTTATTGTACTCCTGGGGCACAATACACCAGCAGTGAGTTTGAAGTTGACAGATCCGTTCCTTGTCTAACACTGTCTCATACCATTGAAGAAAGTAACCTTTGTCAAACCCCTGTCTTAAGTGTAATAAAGATTTAGGTTGCCCCCACATACAGTGATGCCAGAGCTTGGGGCCAGCAGACCTCAGTGGTTTGTTTTGAGGCGGACCTGTCAGGATCATGGTCACTGGGCCCACATGGTTCTCAGGAAGACCTTAATCTATTCATGTTATCTTCAGGCGGTAGGGTGCTATACATAAAAACTGGACATTTCTTTTTTAAATCAAGTCAAGTCATGTTCCCACGGGGCTGTCTAAGTCCACTTCACTTGTCATTATACTGAGTGGGGAGTTTGAGGAATTTATACCAGTTTATTTTATGAGGGTGGTGATGGAGGAGAAGGCGATGGTTCTAATGCTGAAGTGGTGATGGAACTCAGTGTGACGTATTTGTCTCATTAAAAAATGTCTAGTCTAGGTGGGTTGAGCAATAAAAGCGAGAGAAAATGGTCCAATTCAAAAAATCCCTGTGGTGTAAGGACCATTGGTAATATTTCTCTAAAAAATTTGATTTATATTCATGAAGGCTGCTGTATTTCCTGGCGACAGCAAATGGCCTTAAATACTTAATCCACCGAAGAGTCTAGAGCGTTTAAACACAAATTGAACAGTGAAATATATTGATCTTTTATAAAATAATGAACTCACTTATTCTCAAAAGATCTTTTGGCAAATTGTTTGTACAGGTGTGTAGTCCTTGCAGTCCTAGCCCCTGACGGATTTTTTAGTAAAATTTAGGGGCACATGACGTCAATCAATCTGCAACAAAAATCTTCAAATCTCCTCATTTTACCCTATTAGCAACAAATAGACACATAGAACACAGAACAGTGTTTAATTAAAGGATATCTTATATAGATTGATATTTTTGCCCAATACACTAAGCATCAAAACAGAGAAAAAACACACACAAACTTATGGCAACGGGTATCCAAAAACAAAACGAAGAGAGATATAGCATCGCTGTGGTTATTTTCTGTATAAAATGAGTTGCATTCAAGCTGTTTTTTTTTTTTTTTTTAAACAATGAGCCTGAATAGTCTTTTGAAAGGAACAAATCCACAAAGTTCAGCTCCCTTTAAAGACCAATAAGCCCCATCTCTAGTAATGTTGGTCTGGATCAACAGGCTGCTGCTTGTTTTGAATCTCAGGCTATTGTTTTAACATATGTTTGCTTTACTGTATTTATTTTGTTGTTTTGATATCAATGATAGCAATGCTGTTTTTTGTGTGGTCTTATTATTACGTTTTTTTCTCTGACCTGGCAACACTGCACTGTGAGAAGCATTCAGGTTATCTAATTTTTTGCTGCCCACAGATCTGACACTAATGCAGATTTGCAGAGAATAATCTATCTTTAAGCTTGAATAAAAGTCACATCTAAACCTGTGCATATCTAGGCTGATTAACAATCCAGCACTTTTTTGTGTGTGGTTAATTTGCATAATTAATTTGACTAAAATAGCACAAATGGCTTTTCAAACAGTCCAGACTCACAGATTGTTTCGCTCACTGACAAACAAAATGTTTGAAACTTATATCTCTTTGAGGTGAGTGTTTCCATCAGAGCTGCTGTCGTCTACCTGCGTTCTCCCCAGGGATGGCAAGGGGAGAGAGAGAGCTACAGGCACACGGGCAAGAAGAGAAGGAAGAAATAACTCTGTCGTTGCTCTTATGTATATCTTTTTTTAAATTCATTTTGCACATGCACCAGCAGGTGGGAAAAACTACTAGCACAGACTGGCAAAATGTGAAAATGTGGTTGTAGTCTGGAGCCCTGCCTTGTTCTGTTTGTTGGAATGAACAGTGTGTGTACAATTTAACTGTCTTATCAAAGCTTTGAATTTCAATGAAATTCTGATGTGTTTTATGCATATGCATTTTGCAGTGGGTGGAGGCTGACATTCATTTATCATTGTACCAGTGTTAATTTCGTTGACGAATTATTTTCGTCATAGTTTTCGTCAACGACATATTTTTGCGGCCGAAAACGAAACGAAAACTTAACAAAAATTACTTCATGAGGACGAAAACTATG
>JAVQKC010028404.1:0-10946 GCA_036025475.1 Philypnodon macrostomus | reverse complement strand
GTAGCTTACCACCATCAGGTGTGACTGTAGAGTGAATGAATAATACAAAGATATGTAAAGCGCTTTGGGTGTCTTGAAAAGCGCTATATAAATGGAATGTATTATTATTATTATTATTTGGTCATTGTTATCACATTCCATATTTACTGGTCACAAAAAGTTAAACATTCTTGTGAAATCTGTTTAAAATATTCAAGCCACATTGATATTACAGCATTTCATATAAGTCGTGTATTTAAGTAGAATCAAGTGCTGTATGCTATAGTGTATTTTGGGAACATTGTGCAATTTCACTCAAAAGTCCTTTTAGTGACAAGTTATGTTTTGACACGTTCATAAATACTGCAGGTGTGTTAATAAAATACTCTGTGTACTTGTCTCAGTGACGGAGATAGTGGGTAAGGAGTACCGTCGAACTGTAGGGATCTTGTATCAGATGGTAATCAGTGTTGGTAACCTCCTCATGGTGCTCATGACATACTACATCACCGACTGGCGCTGGCTTCAACTCGTCATATCGGCACCATTCATTCTCTTCCTCTCTTATTACTGGTGAGAATAGTACTATTTCGTGTCATCAGAGATTTGACTCCATTTGTATAACCTGAGATATATATATGTTACATACAGTATGTTTCTCATGTAATGTTTTATTCACATCGCTTGAAATTTTCAATTTTATATTTACTATGTTGTATTTACTGTATAATATATGTATATTACCTAATTATAACACATTACCAACCAACACACAGCACTACTCTTGTCTGTGTAAAGGTTTATCCCAGAGTCTCCACGGTGGCTCCTCTCTCAGAACAGGACATCTGAAGCTTTGAAGATCACAAAAGCACTGGCTGAAGAAAACAAGAAGACTTTCAAAAACGCCCATGTACCATATCTACAACAGTTTCACTAACGTACCACTTATAAAACCATACAATATTTATTACCATTTATTTTCATTTGTTTAAGGCGGTAACCGATGAGGAAGCTGACTCTCCCTCTGCAGCTCTCCTGGACTTGTTCAGGACGTCCAACATGAGAAAGCACACCTTTATTCTCATGTTCAACTGGTGAGACTTTATGAGAGCAGTTATGTTTTTGTGTCTGCACTTCCTGATTTTTTTTTCGGTATTTCGCAAAACCAGGTAGTTCAGCTTTAAACTCCTCCCACCCTCAGGTTCACCAGTGCTGTGGTGTACCAGGGCCTCATCATGAGAGTGGGCATCACAGAAGGAAACGTCTACATAGACTTCCTGATCTCAGGTCTGGTGGAGTTCCCCGCTGCCTTCCTCATCATCGTCACCATCGAGAGGATCGGCCGACGCCTTCCCTTTGCCACGGCCAACTTTGTGGCTGGAGCTTCGTGTTTTGCCACTGCTTTTATTCCTGACAGTGAGTTTTATAGCACTTTTTGTGTTTCATATGCATGTACATTTCAGCTATGATGGCCTGAATTAACCTGGGAAATACCAGACTGATGTGTAGCACTCAATAATCCAGGTTAGGCTAGATTGGGAGAAGATCCAAACCTGCTTCTGTAGTAAATGTGCCTATATAAGTAAGTAAAAGTGCTGTATATTCACATAGTTGTATTCTATTCTCACAGGTTTGCACTGGTTGAAGACAGGTGTGGCCTGTATCGGTCGTCTTGGCATCACTATGGCATTTGAGATGGTGGTTTTTGTGAACACCGAGCTCTACCCCACTTATGTCCGGTGAGACTGATAATTCACCAAAGTGTGTAGCATTGAAATGAATCTTGGAGCTCCCAATACTAGAGTGAGCAGTATGAGCTCTCAATATGTGCAACCAACAACTAAATGCAGAACACACACATTACTAGATATTGATTAGGTTTATACAATGCAATGTTTTAAGACACTAACTAACAGTAACTAGGTTATATATACTATACTAGGTTAATGTGATATCTCCATGTTCCCTCAGAAACCTGGGAGTGTCTGTCTGCTCTGCTCTGTGTGATGTTGGAGGTATCGTGTCTCCGTTCCTGCTCTACAGACTAGCCGCTGTGTGGATTGAGCTGCCCCTCATCATCTTTGGTGGGTGGGTCACGAAATGTTATTTTTCAAGTGTGTTTCTAAAACCTTGTCCTTGACACAGGAGCCATCGCCGTTGTCGCTGGTGCTTTGGTTTTGCTGCTGCCAGAAACAAAAGGAGTTCCTCTGCCTGAAACTATCAATGACATTGAATTTCCCAAAAAGAGGCAAGACTTATTTTTACAATTACAATAAGACTTTGTAATTTTATCTTAATTTCTTTTCAGGAAATGCAATAGTGAAATGGGAAATCTGTGAATATTGAACACCGTGTGGTCGCCAAGTGTGAGATTGTAGGTGTGGATTTTTTTTGCATGTTGTACCATGAAATACTACACATACTGTACAATAAAAAAAATAAAAATAAAATAATGTATTGCAGTTTTTTTCAGATTTAACCTACAATCTTATGAATAAGACTCCTCCTGGCTACCACACAAGCAACCCACGATGTCTGCTAAAATGTTGTTAGCTTTTGGTAAACATGAGTGAGCATGCAAATAAACGAGAGACCTTTAAAACTACCTAAAACTTTATTTTGTGGACTTTATTTCAACAAAAAGAACATTTGAGCATGTACCAATATGTATGCTAGACGGCAGTAAATGTCAAAATATGTTTTATATATATATTTAGTTGGTTTTGATGGTTCTGTCAATCCAGTCAATGAACTTAGAGACCCGAGCGTAAACTCCCGGTTTCATGGGGTTGGCACATCCCAGACCCCACGAGGTCACACCCTGAATCACGTACTTGTTTTGGGAATAACATACCAGAGGACCACCACTGTCGCCCTAAAAGAAAACACATAAAAACAGACAGAATATATAAGGCTCACAACTATATACTTCTATAAAACCTAACGAGGAAAAGGAACACCCATTTACTTTCTTAGGGAAATCTAAAATTTCTTATTCTCATTAATCAAAAATAGCAATAGAAATATGTGCTTTGTTTCAATCAGTCAATGTAGTCTGTACAGTATGCACTGTGTGTCTCTTCAGTGTATGTCAGTCCCAATAGTATTCAAATACAGTTCAGTCATTTTTATTTTCTGCCCTCACCACATGGACACAAGATTCCATTTTGTATACAAAGCATACAATATATAGCTATGATAGATTTAAAAATAATATAAGATAGTTGAAAGTGAAAGTTGACTATATCTACCAGTGAGGTAGAAGTAAATAACATGAATCAAAACATCTCTCTGTAGATTGTACAATGTTGTAATGTTGGATGTTACCTGGCAGCTGTCTGTGCCTCCCTCGATGTTTCCAGCACACATCTCATGATTTTTGACTCGGCCGTTCAGGTAGGACGGCCTGTTACAAATCTTATTCTCAATCACAGGGAAACCGGCCTCTTTCAGCACACCGTCTCCTCCAGTTCCTACAACGACAACACTACATTGAGTCATCTATTGTTTAAATATGCAAATGTACAAATATATAATATAAATATGAGAAAGTCAAATGATGTACCTTGAGTCTCACCCCATCCAGTCACATAACACTCTGTTCTACTCGGGACGATGTAGTCCTTTTCTGGCAGGCAAGCAGGAAGGACTTTGTCATTGATTATTGCTGGGCTGGAAAAATAAGAATTCAGTCAGTCCCTCATCAGATCATCATAAAGGCAACAGGCACATTTGTACAATAAACTAATACTTCAACATATGTCAGTTATGAATACATTTGATTATGAAACTATTATAGAGTTTAATTGGAGTGGAGTTTGTGCCTACACTTCATGTCTTGTGTAATGAGTGCAAGTAGGTGACCAGTTATGCCATATATTTACCTGTCCAGTTTGAGGAGAGCGATGTCCGCATTCCCAGGCTCCAGGACGAGTTTCTCCAGCCTCTTCTCCTGTTTGGACGGCTCTGTGGCCCGCTCCGTGTGAGTCCCCAACACCACCTTATAATCTGATGGACGCTTTGACCTGTCCCCACAAAACACATTAAAGAGCCATATTGTGTCGTTTTTCAATTGATTATTGAGTTTATCTCTAGATTACCATTTTACATAATAGTTAAAATTATATATTTAACTTATATAACTGACCTTTCCAAACAGTGAGCCGCAGTCAGCACCCACTGAGGATGGATCAGGGTCCCTCCACAAAAATGTACCCCACTCCTGGAAGAAATGTAGTCACATAGAAAGACTTGATGTCTTGAATGCTTTTTGTATTAGCTACATTGTGTTAACTCTTTGATTCAGACCTGGTGCGGAAGCTGATTTGCCAGGGCCAAGAGTGAGGCTTAGAGACACAGCCGCCCACAATGCGACCAAAACATCTCTTGGGTTTGTTGACTGGAGTCCCACAGTTCATTCCAGCTATAAATTGCATTCAATAAAAAGTTTGACAAATAAATATAATAAAGTCGTTTCACACAATGTTCACTGTATAGACCACAGCAAACCAATGCCATACATCATGTAATAGAACATAAATTGTTTTGTAATGTTGTTTAAAGTTTGTTCACATACTGGGATCACAGTCTGGGATCTGGCAGTAATCCCATTTCTTGTCCCTATCAGTTGTGTAGCACCATGGACCGTTCACATCGTTGTCTGGATTTCTGCAACTCTGTGGAGGAAAAGGTAAAATAATGATTAGAATCCTGAATAATTGCAATAATCTACAAGGCAGTGAATGTGTCATCTATTATCTATTACATCTATATTATTACATCTTAATAATAGTAGTACTAATAAGGCCTACACTGTCGTCCCCGACAGCAAGGTGTATATCGGTGAAACGGCCCCATACATCTGCCACAACTGGCACCAACGGGCACCTTAATCAGACTTTGTTTGATTTCTAAGGGTTTTAATATTGCTAATGAGCAATTAAGAGGCCCCGCCCCCAAACCATGACAAACATGGGAAGCGTCTATTTGGCTTTTTTGATTTGTCTGGATGTTTGTGATTTTGTAAAATTCCCAATAATCCTGTTGAACATAAATTAAATCGCATGAATTTGGCACATTGATACGGGCAATTGTATACTTAATCACTGTACCAAGGTTCATTGCTCTCTGCCAAAGTAAGTGTGTCCAGGGTCCCATAGGGGTCATAAACATGGGGGCGCTATAGAGGCATTCTCTATTTGACCTCTGTAATGTGCCTATGTACATTAAGTATACAATTGCCCGGATCAATGTGACAACATTCACGCAATTTCGTTTATGTTCAGCAGGATTATTGGCTCAATATAAGTGCATCAAAGCATTCATTTGTTAATAATTTAATTGTCACTAATTGTAGAAGTACCAAACTCAATCCAGTTCTGCATCTTCATGATATGTACCTGTGTGCAACAGTTGAAAAAGATCCAGCAAAGACTTTTTGAGTTATTGCGTTCAAAGTTTTGGCCCCTAATTAATTAATTACATAATTAATATTCATCGTAGAGGTACCCAAATCGATACAGTTTGGCGTCTTTATGGTATGTACCTGTGTGCAAAGGTTTAATTTGATCTGGACGTGATTCTTTCTTTGTAGTTACAGGCCTATAACTATATATATTTCTATATATACTTCATTGATTCTGCAAATTTTTGGACTAAATTACTGTTACTGTTCTGATTCCTTCTTCTAAATGCTGTGAAAAAGCAATTCACCGTTGCTGCAGTATTTCAGGGATCCACATACTCCAATTTTGGATATTGCTTAGGTTGAATTCAAGGTCATTATGAAGTAACACACTCTTAATCAAAGCCTAGCTGTGCATACAAACCAGTCCCAAATGTCTCAAAGACTTTACTAAGTCCTTGTCACAGGCGTCAAAGCCCTTTTTATCTAATCAATAAATAATATTAAGTGCATCAACATTTTAATTTTCAGAGGGCTTTTGTTAATAATTCATGCCTGGCCATTTACCCAGAGGATACTTTGCTAAATGAAGTTTTAAAGCCAGGTTTTATAAACAATCAGGAACATGATGATTTATCGTCACTGGGCAGATACAAACCTCCATTAAAGAAAGAGACTGGAGCCATCTCCTATACACAGATAGGATAGAGTTCTACCTTCTACATTTTTATATTGTACTTCAAGGCTCATTTTATGGAATCTGCACTGGCCTCTCAGGTACACATCCGTGAAGGAATTAATTTCTACTTTTAATTTGCAAGGAAAATGGTATACGACTGGCCAGGAAAGATGAGTACCTTCTGATGGCACTGTGGCAAAGTGGTTAGCACTGTGGCGAAGTGATTAGCACTTTGGCAAAGTGGTTAGCACCCAGATTTCATTTCATTTAATTTCCACGTATTTGCATGTTCTTCATGTGTCTAGGTGGGTGCTCACTAAGTACTCTATCTTCCCCCAACAACCTAAAACATGATTGATAAGCTACTGTCCTGCATCATGGCTCAAGTGAAATAGAGTCCCAGGGCACTGCGCAGCACTCCTGAAAGTTGCCTTTGTGGCATTGGAAGGATGGGTCACATGCAGAGAACCAAATATGAATTAGAGGATTATAAATTATACCTGTATTTAATATCTTTGAATACAACTGAATAACAAAGCTGAATATTATTTATGGCTGTATAATTGCGCCTACACTATACCATTTTGTGGTATCACTGAAAACTACTCAAAATAATCGATGGCGTGAACATTAATGTATTTCATTATATGTTCAGGTACAGTCCTCCCTAAAGGCATTGGCCCTTATCACAATAAATGCTCAGTATATTGAGCTGCAAAACTCAACAATTACTGTATCAGAGTGAGCATTAGCACAAAGTACAGAATCACCTTGCTTTGAGCATGTCCTCTGACCATTTCTCGATGAGCACTGAGGCAAGCCCAGCAGGAATTCTCCCTGATATCCTGTCTCCAGTCTGCTCACTATACATTCCTCTATAATAAAGCCCCCAGAGAGCACTGACACCAACCATCATCTTGAATCATCACATGGTTTTATCTTTAGAGTTCCACTCAGTGTCTTTATGTTTAGTTATTTAAAATGCATGGCAGTAGAAGTTTCAATTAATGTATTTAAGCAAAATATCAAAAGGTTAAATTACAATATATATATTTTAATAACATAAAAACATCATTCTGAAAACAATCACTCAGGATATTGTAGCTCAAACGGAGTAGTTTAAGAGTTACAGACAAAAAGTGGTACTTCGCATTTTGTTGAGTCAGCGTGGCCACAAGCAGCCATTAAATGTAATCACAACTGCATCAAGACGCATAATTGAGATGGTGGCACACTGCAGCCCATCAAAGCTCAGGGCAAAGCTCATCAAAGCTCAAGGCAAAGCTCATATATCACCCAATAAATATGATCAAGTCATCACAAAAGTACTACTAGAAAAATAGTGACTCAAAATTTACACTAAGTCCTATTCTGAACTGATTATTTTAGATGTGACAGATGTAGCCAGTAGCTTGTGTTCTTATTTCCATGTGTTATAGGTATAGGAGGTCAAATGCCTATCCTTCAACTTTGGGTCTGAGATACTCTGGACAATGACTTGACAGTTACAGACTGACATGCATTCATTCAACGGGCAATTTAATAATTAGAGAAATACTAGTTTTTCATTTGAATTGTTAAAAATTAATAGATTAATAGAATAGAATTTCTAGTCCGATTTTACAGTGCAACAAAGTAAGCCCCCGAGCAGTAGAGCACAGTTGTGTAATGAGGAGCTGTTATATCTATGCTTTATCGCTGTTTACTGACCTTAAAGATGCCATGGAACAAAATATTGTGCTTATTCTCTTGGTATCATCTGGATGGATCTCTCGAGAGAGTTTCGAACCTTGAAACTAAAGGCTATTACCTAAAGGCTATTACATCAAAGCCTGCATGTCCTCTACCTCCTCTTGTTCCTCTGTTAACATCAAATGAATTACCTGGATGAGCTATTGATTAAGGGATTGGACTGTGGGATGAAAAGGCTAGTGCAGTTTGACTTATTAAACACCACAATTTGCTTTGCTTTTCTTGCAGAGCTAAGCCAACTGCAAAAACTTTCTGAATATATTTTAGCAATGTGATTTATTGTTATTGGTATAATTTGATAAGCCTCAGCTCATTAAGGGGGCTGGAACTGGAGCTCAGTTAGTTTTTAGATTTTCACATCCACCATCCCCTTAAAATCTCATGTGTGAATCTAGACATTTTCCATCATTGTGAGGCATAACCCACATACACTCATTTTGAAGTTTCATATGAGACTAAAATAAAATGGCTTGAGCTAATACTTTTATTAAAAAGCTATATTCAGAGAGAAAAAATATAGATTAAAATGAAATAAAAATAATAAACATATATATGAATTTTTACCCAATGAAAAATAATCATGATTATTTAATGATTATAATTTTTTCTGAGCAGCCCTAGTCTTAACACGATTATCAATGTAAGACTGGGCCAGTGCCTTGGTGGAGGTCTGTAGCGTGCATCTAGTGTAGACCATATTTGTAGTTGTTTTAGTTGCCAAATAACATCATTTTCACTGCGATTTCAGCTCCCATCTCTGGACGTTTGTGTTGACATCAATCATGTGTTAAGCAGCTCTGCCTCTTTAGCTCGGCCCATTCAAAACATAATCTTCTTCCTGTACCTGGCGTGGTCTATGTGGCAGCCTCCTCTGCCAGCAGACTTCTCAGAACAAAATGTCACAGAGCTCCATAAATAAGACATGAGCAGTGACTGAGTCTGACCAGCTCCCCTCTGTCTGCGCCCAGCTCAAAAGACCATCACTACGGACTTATCTTCAACAAATTACCTCAAACGGAGGCAAAACAGTGTGACAGACTTTTGGTCATTTTGTCTTACATTTTCTCCCAGTTGCATCATGCGGAGTGTATTAGTCTCCATCATTTCAAGTCGTCGTCCCCAGTGGACAGCGGGGAGATTGACTGTTTTATTGCATGAATGCTCTTCTCTCATTCAGATGTCCTTTTCACACGCGCCTCTCTTATTGTTAAAGCTAAATGGAATCTTGGCAACGTCCAAATAGGAACATTTCCAATGCTAAACAAACCCTTTGTCCGTCGGAATTACTATTTGTCCCCGTTCTATATTGTATACATGCAGACTGTAGTTCAATTAGGCCTTGGCTATTTCATTGTTCCCCTTGTATCAAAATAGAATGAAGAGAACACTATGACACACAGTATTTATCAATAAAGCCTGCTTGAGAATTTCATTACATTTTCTCATAGTGGCAGTGGTGGGTCGGGAAAAGGAAGGAGAAGCAGCACAGACCTGACAGCACTCAGCGGAATGGGATTTCAGGCCCTGCTGTAATAAAGCAAGGTTGTTTTTCAAGTAAGCAGCCAGTGCCACTCAATGACTACAAGAAAGATGTCTCCGTAATAACTCCTTTAAGTGCATGGTCATTGTGACTAGTATCCATCCCTAAAAGTAGCATTTAGCCTGAACTTAAGGCTTTCTGTTTTGTCCTTCTGGCATCAACAAGCAGCAAGAATAACTACCTACTGATTTTTGTCAAAACATCTAGATGTGGCTCAAAATCATCAATTTCAGAAAAAAATCTGATTCGTCCATCTGGCACCAATGACCAAAGTCAATAAAAATGACCATTCATTCTGATGTTTGGTTTAAACGTGAGCAGGTTTGCCTTGTACATGTGTAAATCCATTGGCCTGACGTTATATGCTGATTAGCTTTTTGAGTTCACAAGCAGCTAAAATGGCCTGCCTAATAAAGTGGTCATTAAATGTATGCTTTTCCACCAAATATTTACTTCCAGTTTCTGTACAGTCTTTTCCACAGCTTAGATTTTTCGAGGCCTATCATGAACGACCTTAATATTCTTGTGTAGCTAATGTTTACGCATAAATATTCTTTCTTTACATAGTGCAATCCTAGGTAGCGTGCAATCCCGCTTCCCTTGTGAGCCGAGCAAAAAAAGGATGCGATAAACGATGCTTTTCTTCTGACATAGTGAGCTCCAAGGAATGAGGACGATTCCCTGACGTTACCCCGCATTTAAAATATGCTCTCTTTTCTCTCTTATCTCATTCTGTCTCACTGCGTAGGATCTCCATTTAGTGATGCATTTTTGTGTGTGATTTTTACCCGTAGGTGACCTGGTGTCACGGGCCATGCACCACCTCCAGCCACTGTACACAAAGAACCACAACAACGGGACGCCCATTCACCAGAAGAGCAGCGTGATTCATTGGCCACCAGAGGCCATCTACACTCTCTGTTACTTCATGCACTGCCCTCAAATGGAGTGGGAGAACCCCAACGTGGAGCCGTCCAAGGTCACATTACAGACAGAACGGTGAGATCAAAATACACATGAGAACGAGCAACTGGTAACTGTTTTAGAAAAAGCTCACATCGAAGTAATGAATCCATGAATAAATATGTAATTACCAATCATTTAAGCAGTTTATATATACCTAATTAACACAGATGTTTAGAAATTTGCGTTGATTTACACAAGGTTATAACTTAGGAACTGAATATTATGTTTTTAAATCAATACTCTTTATTGCCTTGTAAATTAACTGGTTACAGATGCTTAACTTATACTTAACTAATGCTTGATAGTGTGTAGTTATGTGTAAGTTAGTTAATGTGAAATTAGACAGCAAAATTACATCAGAGCCCATAATTATATCGGCGAAACGACGATATTATGGAATCACGTCGGTGTCCGCGTCCACAGATCCCAGCTGCGAACGCGATAACTCAAAAACGAATTGCCGGATCAGTTTCAACATTTGCACACAGGTCCATACCATAAAGACGACAAAACTGTGAACGCAATAACTCAAAAAGTCTTTGCTGGATCTTTTTCAACTGTTGCGCACAGGTACATATCATGAAGATGCAGAACTGGATTGAGTTTGGTACATCTTCGATTAATGA
>JAVQKC010028396.1:0-44872 GCA_036025475.1 Philypnodon macrostomus | reverse complement strand
TAATCAGACATTGTGTGATTTCTAAGGGTTTTAATATTGTTAACAAGCAATTAAGAGGCTAAGAGGATTAATTGTAATTAATCGTAAAGGTACCAAACTCAATCCAGTTCTGCGTCTTCATAATATGTACCTGTGTGCAAAAGTTGACAAATATCTGGCAAAGACTTTTTGAGTTATTGTGTTCTCAGTTTTGGCCCGTAATTAATTAATTACTTGTGATGTGATTCCATAATATTGTTGTTTCGCTGGATGTAATTATTTTACAAGCAGTGAAAGTGTTGATGTTTCACTTTTCTTGTTATAGTACACTTCAGAATGACAGTATCAAACAGACCAAATAATGACCAAGACAACAGTGCCCTGCGTGTGGTCACTATGTTCACAGACCTAGAGAAGACCAATACATCTCATAACAGGATAACAGGAGGAACATAGGCCGTGAGCCAGGCCCCCTCTTCCTTCTCTAACAACTATTTTTTTGCTAGTGGGCAGGCTCATTATCTTTTGTTTAGCTATGTTTGGGACTCCAAACATGGCTAATACAGACAGAAAAATGTCTTTTGCGCCAAGCTTCAGGCAGAGTGGTGGGAGTTTTAATATGAACATGCCACACTCACATACACTCTCATAGAACAATGACATTTGACATGTTTATGACAATAACAAATTCAGACCCAAAAATGACAATTTCGTTGATGTTTTCTCTCTATAATTTGGAAAATTTCTCTATAAATTTGGTTTATTCTGTGTTTTGTTTTTTTTATTTTATGGCCACACAAGATTGAGTGGGGGTAACAAACTGCTTTGGAGCTGTTTTATAACAAGCACTAATCAAACAACCCATAAGACAATAAAGAACAGGATCAACTTTGACATAAACCAGTGGCTGTTTATAAAACTTTAACTTGCAACAGTAATGGTAATAATTTTGGTTCCTGGCAAATGCTGGAGAGTCATACATTTCCATTTGAGTAATAATGTCAGCAGATAAAGTGTGTATCATCTTAGTCATTCCATGACAATCCATATCCAGCCTCATATTGATGAATAATGCCCATTTGCCCAACATCAAAATCCATCTGCCAGTTGCTCATAGACAGAAAAACAAAATATGGACAGCTATTTGTTTTACTGCCTCCACTACATAATGCATTTTATATTTTTCCTGCTTTCACTAGCGCGTCAGTGATTACATTCAGCTTGTTTGTGACTAACTCACAGAGACATTCAGATCAGCCAATAGACAAATTGAAAATGAATGTGTGAATAATTTTAATTTAAAATAATACTATTTCTCTTTGTACAAGAGCTCAGACAATGTGTGCAAACTAGAATCCACTCTTAATCCACACAAGAAAAAAGTCCCCCCTTCACTCAAGTCAAGTCAATTAAGATTTACACTTAAACTCACATTGCAGTTTTTACATTTTTATTACTGGAATGACCTGCTGGCGACTAATTATGTTTTTTATACTTACATTTGAGTTCAACATAATTTGTGTCTCCTCATGAAACTGTGTCAATTATCTAATTAATAAAAAATCAATATTAACTACACCTTATAATTAGGTAATACAATAAATTAACCAGTACTTTCTAAAATGGCATTGCACTAATTTTGATAAAATAATAATAATAATAATAATAATAATATAATAATAATAATAATAATAATAATAATAATAATAATACTGTGTCAGTTTTGTAAAGCATCTTTCTGAACAAAGCACTTTTACAATTAAGTATTTTTTTCTACAGTCACACACTTGTCATAATGTCTCTGGGGCAGACTGACAGAGAGTGTCAGGGTCTACAGTCTCTCTGACCACCACCGAACACATCTCAACACTCAGACACATTCCTGCAGCAAGGTGGGTGAAGTGTCTTGCCCAAAGACTCAACAACAGCATGAAGTGGTGAAGCTGGGCCACCAACTCTTATATAAACTAAAATACTCCAGCGTACCGCCCCTGTATCTAATGCAAGCTTTCATCCTTTTGAATCAATTTTAGCCGATTCATTCACAGTGTATTGTTACATCCCTACTCTCTGATCCCAGCTGCAAATTCATCCCACATCATTGCCTTTACTGAATATGTATTAATCTCTCACACAAAAACACATCCTCTGCCTGCTCCTCTAAGGTTCATCTAATCTTAACTCTAATTTTAACTCAAGGACCTCTTTAAGCCTGCTTTGAAGTATAAGTGTCAGCATTTGCCGAACCTCCACAATGGATATAAATCTTTTGCTGGCTGGGGTTGGTTAAATTCCCCATCATAATCAGATCTATTTGCAGTTTGCACTAAATCTATATCTGCAGACAGTACAATTACAGTAAATGATGCTTGGTGCTTTTGCTATCACTGAGTCAGAGTTAGGGGCGGGTGATGTGCCAATAAAAATCGAATCGTGATATGAATTTATGGGAATCGGCTTAATCTGGGAAGATCATTGACTCATGATACATAACATTTATGCTCTGTTCTTCACTGTCATTTTTACTGTAACAATGCCAGTGTATTAAGTATTATGATGAACACTGAATGGCTTGGATATACACTGAATTTGTAGCTGCAGGGTTTTCTGAAGACTCTGATAGCAGTATTTTTTTGTGTAAGTCAAAAAATACAAAAAATCATGATAAAAACTAAATTGTGATATTATATTTGTACCATATTGCCCAGAGACCACATTAAAAATGATAAATCCACAAAACCTTATAAAAGACTTACTGGCCAGTTTATTAGGTAGACCTTTACCTGCTTCTGAGCTTAACAATAATATTTTGTCATACACATATGTTCATGACAAACATGCTGAAGTTCAAACCAATCAAATTAAGTTTTGAACAACACGGTTATAAAAGTATACGGTTATATAAACAGTAACAAAACATTTAAGCAGCAGAAACCCACACTTTACAAGGTCTACCTAATAAAGAGGCCAGGGGGTGTTAATGGCTATCACAGAACACCATCATGATAGCAAATTTATCAAAATACTGTTTGTGCCAGGAGTTTGGTTACCATGGATACAGTTCAGGTGTTTTAGGCTCGGCTTTTCGCTAGTGTTTTTGCACCACGGTCTGTTAGCTCCTGGGTCTGTTTGTGTATGTATTCAGACACGTCCTGGGGTGAGTGAGTGAGCAGAATGACAAAAGTCGCACTGATTTTTCCATCTAAAACCAGATATAGCTGGTCTCTTTTTTTGAATACTTTCCATTTTTATCAGCAATTCTCCCCAAATACAAACTGTCTGGGCGTGGTATTACTAGGTCAGATTTGGCAAAACAGGTCTGATCAGGGAGCGTCCAGCAGTGTGCAGCCAGCCTCAAAGATGGATGGGACCCAGTGAAAGAATGAGACAAAGATGGAGAGAAACAATCTGAAAAAGCTGGAGGGATCGGAAGAGAATGGGGCCAGCACTAAGGGTCTCAAGTGGAGTTTGACACTGACCCATATTACACCAGGGTATGGCATATGGCTAAAGAGAGTACAAGATCATTTTATAAAGATTATAGATTATAGATAGATAGATTTTAAAATCTAAAATTATTACATTTCTAAAAATTTTTTGTCTAATTAAATCAATATGGTGGGCCAGTATAACTGCTGGGACCATCTGAGCTTGTTGAAGGTTCAGATCCTGGCCACAATGGGTCTCAAGCAAGTGAACTCTTTCTGCTGCATGGTTCTAACTAAATAAACTAAATAACTTTAGCCAAATTAAGTAGCAAATAAGAAGGTTAGCAATGGAGCATCAAAAATATACTTACAAATAATTTAAAAAAATGCATTGCTTAATTCCTGATCTTTGTGTTTTTTCCTACGCTAATCCAAGACTTTTTGGATTTGAGTACCTGTACGTGTGAGCTACACAGGTGTGATGACTTCAGCTCAGGGCAGAAAGACGCAGAGGGAATGAATGAATTAGTATGAAAAGTATTCCCTGTCAAGTCTGTCAATATGAATTCTCATTCTCATGGGGATTGGCCATTTGACCAAAGCCAAAAACCAGATTACACTTTGTAGTACTGTACAAACACATCCACTTCCTCATGACATCACACACTAGAGTGATTAATAAGTCAATGCGATGCACCAGCAAAATGCCATGGAATTAACATTGCAAATATAACATTAAAACACCCAACTTGATATAGAGCTAAATGTTAGGTAATTACTTCATAATAACTGCACACTAATAAATCAAGCACTAATACGTTTATTAAAAAACTAGGTAATGGCTGAGATACTTAATTAACAAAGATGCTTACAGATTTGCATAGATTTAAACAGATTTACAGGTATAAAACATGAATAACTCAATGGTATTTAGCAATTTCAAAGTAATGCTTTATACACAATCACTTACCTGGTTATTAATACTTAACTAATGCTTAATAGTGTGCAGTTATTATAAAGTAATATACATGCCTACTTTAAACAGACATCTAAGAAAGTCACATTTGTTTGAACTATTAACTACTACTATTAACTAATAATCTATCCTAAAACCGCTCATGTACTGTATATATGCGCATGTAGACATATAAACTAATGAGAGGAAAAGCACAGAGAACAGCCTGCATACCTGACACCTTCATAGAGGATCATTATCACTTCAGCACTCAGATCGGGAACAAGACATCACTCTTCAGCCTAGACCACAACTACACATACACATACAGACACCCTTGTTTCTCTGGCATCATACACATACAGACATTGCTTTTCAAGTAACACAAGTAGCCACATTAATTGAACCACACATGTTTTTGGCTACCAGCCCAGTCAGCCAGCCTTGTGCACACATAATCTCAAGTATCACCACTGTACAGTAAGATCAGCCTACCTTCATGTCGCATCCTTCTGTCGACCGTCCACTCTGAAACACATGTGCTCGAAGTCGGTGTGTGCTCCACGGGCAGAGGCAGCGGTTTGTGTGAGAGAGCCTGCGTGTACTCCTCCTCAGAGTCAGAGGGAGGGAAGTGTGCTCTCTGCAGTCAAGTCTGATGTGTTTGGATCTGCTCTGAGCCGAATGAATGTGAGAGAGTGGCCAAGGTCTGCTGTTTTTATGTGGGCTGCTGTTTGCTGTATTGAATTCAAATTAAAAGTAATGAATCTAATCTAAAAATAATCTATTATCTATCTTCTCCTCCCATCCCGCTTTCCTGTCTTCTATGTATTTTATGTCAAAATGCAATAGGAAATTCAAATAATCTAATAATTCTAATCTAATGTAATAATCTATCTGTATACTTTCTCGGTTTTGCCTCCTCCCACTCTGTCTCCTGCCCTCCATGTATTGTGTGTTCCAGGAAAATTCCAATAATTTAGTAAAATCATATCTAATTCTAATCTAAATGCATTTTTATTCTAATCTGGCTAACTATCTCAGTCTACTTTCTCCTCTTGTCTGCTCTCACTTTTATATGTAGTGCCTCCTCTCATGCTCGCTCAGACCTCATATCGTGTGGTCGGTGCTGCCCCTCCTATCTCTTTATTATAATACAAAGCTCATATTTCCCTCTCCATATAGACACTGGCTAGGGTAAATAGATGGTCAGAGGAGGGCCATTCTTCCTGGTGTACACAAGCCTATAATTATAGAATGTATTACACAAAGCTAATTATTGCTGCTGAACTATTGTTTGAAAAAGCTGATGCTGGAGCTGGAGCTGTACTTTTAACAAGCTTCTAGTGTAGAATCATATATCATGCACAGTCAGTGATGTATTGTCCAGCACTGAGCTCATTGATCTAGTTATTTTTGACTTTTTATGGTCAGCGAATTCACTATAAACTCACACACATATAAAAAGTACAAATGGTCAATATTGTTAGCACTGCACATCCTACTTCCTGTTCCTATTTGAGAAAAGAAATGCCTCATCCTCTCCAGCGGCGATGATGTGAGAGTTCAGTTTTAACACTTAGCATGCAGTGATTTTGGTAGCTTTGATTTTATTTATTCCGAATGCTGGCTGGCTTGCTGGCTGCACATTGACATTCACTGCCGTTAGCGTAGACAAGCCACAAAAAGGATAGTAAATCTTTCAAGTCGGTCTTGCCTGCAGCATTGTACCACTGCTCCGGATCCAACAGAGAGTGCTACCTCTGCTGCATAATAACAGGTGGAGAAACACAAGCCATGTCTCTCCTATCAAACCCAGATTATCGCTGCTGCCTTCTGGGAGATAGCAGATTAACATGGACATTTTAATTCAGAACAGTAACAGCAGTCATATTTTCATTTTACAGCTGCTTCATGAAAGGGGTTATCATGTGCACATAGGTTGCTACATATTTATTACTTCCCTGGGCATTATTTTTTTATGGCAGCAATTATAAGCCTATAAGTCAGCCTACACTATAGCATCACTGGCTATAAAGGCTTAGACACAAATGCCCACATAGTTCTCACAAATAGAGCAAAGGGGGTTAGAGGAAGACTTATAATTGTGTCATCAAAATATCCAAACACATATGATTGGATGAATATGATTGAATATGAATATGATCTGTATGTTGTATGTCATGACAATATTTTGATTTTGGGAGTGATCCGGATCACCGCCTGGATCATTGATTTTTTTCAAAGAATGCTATCTGTTAGCCCAGAGGCGTAGCATGCCAATACAACACAAGGCAGGCAAGAGCTTTGTCCCACCCAGGTCAACGGGGGCCCCCAGAGGGCCAGCAAACTCACTACAGGTACTACAGAAGTGACAAGTTGAATGTCCCTGAAGTCTCCTTCATCCCATCTTCCCTCAGACAGTGCTCTTAAACAAACCAATGAGCAGCAGTAATTTGCAAAATACTGCTGCTGTAACATTTTTGAGACAATGTGCTGTGACAGATTAAATTGTTTTGGGTATTAGTGTTGTTTCTATGATTTTGGCATCCAGTTCCATAGAAGGCTCTATTTAAAACTGTGTAGTGTATAAAAGTGTATAGGAGAAATGAGCTGCCTTGACATGGGTCTGCGCTTTTCGAGTGCTTTCTAGTTGTCTATGGGATATTGCAGGCACCACTACCCCATATGTTGCACGTCTAAACACATGCTGATCAGAGTCCTGTCCATCCTAAACCCCAGTGTTGTGAACAGCTCTAACGCTTTCACTGTCAGAGAGTGACAGACTGGAAAGTGGCATCACTTACAAACAACGCCAGCTGTTCCATTTTTTACCCAAAACTCTGCAACAGATGGTGATTTGCTCCAGCAAATACTCATGTGGCTGGAAAACCATTTTAGCAACAGATCTTCAGGGATGTGTAGACTGGATTTTGACATTAATTACAGTGATGGGACAGATGTCCTTATCACACTTCTATATTCTATATATTTTTCTACAAGACATACAACACCTCACTGTCAACGCTACTTACTACCTGTGCAATACTATATCATGTGCAATATGAAATTACTTTGAAGTAATTTTACACCTTATTTAATCCTGTACCCTGTATTTTTATTGTACTTATTTTGTATTATATGTTTATTATATTGTTTACTTATTTCTTTTTGCAAACACTTTTTTACCATGTACTATTATTGCATGCTACTAGTACTTCATGACTATCTTAACAGTTCTTCCGATCCAAAGCATTTCATTGCAGCGTTAACCTTGTGTTGAACCTGCATATGACAAATAAACAAAAGTTGAAGTTGAACAATGTTATTTACATGCACACTTCTTCATCTTTTGACAGTCACTTTTTTCATTCAGTCTTTTGCCTTTTTCTATTATGACTCAAATGGGCCGCGCACAGTGTAACACAGAGATGAAAAGAAAACTAGACTATTTCTGGTTTGTCGGTATATGACAGAAAACTGATATGATAAACAAAAATGAACTCCTGTCTAGAAGAGTAATAGCCCCATTCAGGATGCTATATTGTACCACAAGTGGTCAATACAGTCGTCTGCTCTAATCAAATGTGATTATCTATTTTACTGTCAACATATTGCAAAACTGTAAACTGAATTGTTGTAAAGTCAACAAAAAACATTTCCCCATTTACAGAAAAGGCTGACTTGAATATATTAAATGAGAGAGCACAGAAAATATCAGCCTGAACTTTTCATTTTCTGTCGACACTGCTGAGTTTGACTGTTTGAAGTTTTCTATTATGAGAGAAGGGAGATGTAATGAGGTTTTGGTGACTCTGACATTTTGTGGCAAACTCAATTCATAAATCGCTATGAATATAACATAACAAAATATAGTGTCAAGCTCCAAAAATAACTTAATGGATTTGAACAACTAATTAGCCAACCTGCATGGAAAAAATGTGGGTATGCATATTAACCATCATTCATTTCATTGTGTGTCTGTGTTAGATATACTTGTAAATCGTATACAATAAAGAGGCTTTAATGAACAGAGTGCTTTTGGGGACAGTCCCCTTATAGAAGAAATACTTAGGAAATAGCTCTCTCTTGTGGAGAAACAGTCTAAATGCATTCAAAAATAAAATAAAAGGGGAAGACTTTCTATCAAAACTGCTTTACTACTAATAATTCCCACGACTAATACTCCCCGTTACTTTTACTTTATTACCTTTTTCGGCTAATCTAAGTTAGGTTAGGTTAAGTTTAGTACTTTTCTGATACTCCAAGTTACATTTTTACTCTTACTTTTTACTCAGTTACTCTTTTTTTAACCATTATTCTCGCCTGACCCATATTCAGAGGTGGGTAGTACTCAGTTACATTTGCTCAGCTACATTTACTAGAGTAGCATTACTCTTACTTGAGTAAAATTTTTGAAATCTAGAAAGAGTAAGAGTACTTTTACCACCTCTGTGTGTCATGTGAAAATTGTGATTATTTTCCTTGTGCCTTAATTTTTGAAAATATTATTTATGTTTTTATTTTATCTTTTGAAAATATAAAAATCAGTTTACTATCTTTTTATTTTTTTGCCAGATTTCCACTAAATTAAACAAATAATCTTACATTACGCTCAAACAGTTACTCAGGACTTGAGTATTTTTTTTACCAGTACTTTTCTACTCTTACTTGAGTAATTATGGGAATGAGTACTTTTTACTTGAGTAACATTATTTTTGAAGTAATGGTTCTCTTACTTGAGTAAAATTATTGGCTACTCTACCCACCTCTGGCCATATTGGCAATAAGATAATGAAAGTTAGGTGGTGCATGTAGATTTATGTGGTACATTTACTGCTGTCAGTAAGATCTATACAGTGGATAAGCACATTCAAGGCAGGGATGGCAAACTTTACACGAAACAGTCACTGGTTTAGACACTATGCTGAGGCCACTGAATATACAAGTGATGGCGTGACACTTACTTGACTTTGCAATGAACACAGAGTAAAAAAACTTTCATTAAAGCTAAAATGTGTTGAAGTGAAGAGAGGCTGAGCTGGTGCCAGGCTGTCAGCAGCAGCCAGCACCCCGAGCGGCACTTTAATTGATAGCACTTATTGAACACAAGCATCAAACTAAATGGATAGTGAGCTCCTGGCCATTTGCATCCTTTCACGACGCGTCCTGACATTTATAAAGGTTACAATGCATGGAAATAACCATCTACACTGTAAAACCCAACCCGTCTAAAAAATCTGGTTATTATGACTTAGTTCAGTTAAATAGTTGGATAGTAACTTGCAGTAATTAACATGTTTATATCAGTGAAACAACAATATTATGGAATCATGTTGGTCCGCGTTCACAGATAGTATGTGTGAATTGCCAGTTCAGTTTCAACTTTTGCACACAGGTACATATCATGAGGATGCAGAACTGGATTGAGTTTGGTACATCTTCGATTAATGACAATTAATGAATTAACTAATTAATGCCCTGAAGCACTTTAATTGAGCCATTAATCCTGCTGAACATAAACAAAATCACATGAATCTTGGCACAGTGATCCGGGCTAGTGTATATTTAATGTACATAGGCACATTACAGAGGTCAAATAAAGAATGCCTCTATAGCGCCTCCATGTTTTTTTTTACCCCTATGGGACTCTGGACACACTTAGAGCAATGAAACTTGGTACAGTGACTCTCCACATTGTACCCAACACAAAACATTCTTCAAAAACAGACAAATCAAAAAAGTCAAATAGACCCTTCCCATGATTGTCATGGTTTCTGGGCGGGACCTCTTAATTGCTCGTTTACAATATGAAAACCCTTAGAAATCACACAATGTCTGATTAAGGTGCCAGTTGGTGCCAGTTGTGGCAGACATATGGGGTGTTTCGTCGATAACCTTGTTGTCAGGGACGACAGCACAGGCCTAGTTTATTTTTTGTTTATGTTAGAACCTAAAGTTGATATCCATTTGCAATAACCTGTACAAACTTTCTATTACACTGTGCAATTCTTAACAACAACAATAAAATATATTCAGCTTAAAGTAGTATTCTACCCAATAAGGCAAATGTATAATACTAACATGAGTAGTTTGAATTAATAAACTCATATCAACTGTCATTTTTAGTTTACCTAAAAACTTTGAGCCAGGTTTTAAAGCACACTCTAAATTGTGACTGCAGGCCTTTTGTCAGTGTTTAAAATCATGTCTGAAATCCCCAGTCACCGGCACAGATGCACAGTGTCTCATTATGTAAGCTCCTCTCCTCCACAGACAGTAGCCTCACCTAGTGCTTATGTGAAAATGTGTCAAATTAACTAATCACACTCTTTCAAATGTCTCACTGCTCATAAGAAAACTGGAGACAGGAGGCACATGTAAAAGAGCACTTTCTTCTCTCTGGCAAGAAATCCACTGGCATAACAACGAAGCTCATTTGTGCATCCAGAGACCATTGAAGATGAAAAGCCAAGTTGGATGAGAGCTGATCTTAAAAAAATGAAACATAACAAAATCTCAAGACTGCATTTTGACAACTATCTCTTGTATCCAATGTTCTCAAATAACAATGCACTGATTATGTGCTGAAAACCACTGCATGGGATCAGGAATGTTTCCAGAAGTCGTTGTCACACTATCATGTCTGTTTTGAATTCCTATGAATCACAACCCTCTAATATATACAATACTAATAACAATATTTGCCCTTTTTTGAAAGTGGGTTGCAGAAAAAGTAACCCAAAATGTAATCTGAAATCTGCAGAGGGCCAGTGTGCTCAATGGAGAGTGTCAGGCTCTTATTCGTGCAATATCAAAAAGCCATGGCTCTATACACCAGTACTGTCCCCATGAAATTGAAAACTCGGGCAGTGTGGGAGAGTATCTTTTCTACTACCAATCTTTGAAATCTATGTGGATGATATTGAGCTCAGTTAAACTTTATTATTGATATTGCCAATGCATTTTTCAATATATATACATTTGTAAGTAAATGTATCAAATCATTTTACTTTTTCTAAACGCTAAGGCTTAATTATATATACCTACTATATTTTAATACATTTACCAAGTCAACTCTGCATTTGAAATATTACCTCTTGTTCATGACTACATGAGTGCACAGCCAAGAGATGTCCATACAGCCAATACATTACAAGCAATATCCTTTCAGATGCACTTATATAGTATCTGAAACACCCACAAATAGAAAAAAATAAAAACTAACAACAAAGAGAGTGAAAAGTACAGTGGTATTTTTAGTGTTTTTGTAGGTTTCTTGCCTTATGTCATGTGCAGTGTGTGGGGCTTAGGCGACTGCTGACTCATCACTCTAGTCTAGTCTGGTAAGATCTGCAGACGCCTCTCTGGCCACTGCACTGTTCGTATCCAACATCTAATATTCAGCACACAGCATTTCCCATCTTTTACTCTGATGCTTAATCTCTATACACCTACAAGCAGTGTGCTGAATGCAGCTGCTGTTTACATCCTCTGAGACCCTCGAGCACCCTTACAAAGACTGCCTATCCAGAGATAACCAAAAAGTTTCAGTTTCACACAAGAAAGTCAAGTACAACCTATAACGTTCACACAAGCAGCTTAAACAGTATAAAAAGTGAAAAATAATAGATTCACTTTTTAAGTTATCTACAGATGAAACCAGAAGCTTTCCTGTGCGTGTATGCCCTGCTGTTTAAAAGTAACATTGTTAACCAGTGCCATACATAATTGAAAACCTTTTGGACAGTTTCCAAATTCCAAAGGGTGACATTTGTTTTATTCACATTCTTTATTAACCACTTCATTCATTCATTAATCATTAGCCTTAACAGTAAAATGTACTTTTCATTGTTTTTTAAGCACCAATCTTTAAGGAGCTGCAGTCAATGCCAGCTGCTGTGGACAGAAGGAGGCTGCACTTTTTATTATTATTGTCAATATATTTGTCCTCTAAGCAACCATATATTTTTTATTTACTGTCAGTCTAAACTAAACAATGCAACTCCATGTTTAAATTTATACATACAAGAACTGTTGTAGCCTATTCTCCTGTGAGACATAAATATGGTAAAACTAATTAACTCACAACAATTATATCAGTGCTGACCAAAGAAAATAAAACACTGCCTGTCTGTTACAAAAGCTTTACATAACATCAGGACAGTAAACGAGTAAATCCATCCCCAGTATAAGAGAGAAAAAGCAGAGAGAAAAGAATGAAAGAACACAAAGCCCTGTATATTCTCCATTTCACTCTCTGTGCTTACGTGTTCTAGTTTGTATCTCCTGCGGAGCCACACACTAGAGGAGTAGTCCTTCTGCTGTACGACTGAGATGATGGAGTTGACCGCAGTCGGGGTCCCGAACACTAACCCCTGACCCTTGTGGTCTAGCCCGCCTGTGAGACCACGAGAACCACGCACCTCCATGTCGATGGAGTAATGACTTGTAATGGCTGAGCTGGATTATGAAAAAGATCTTTGTTGATCTTCTGTTAGTAAAAATAATTCATTTTTGGATACCATAGATGGTTCCTGGCCGATATTGAAAACAATTCTCTGGAATAAACCATGTGTCATATGGTATGTAGCAGCAGAAACACAGCTTCCTTTATCTGGTCTTGATTTACGTAAAACAAAAAGACACACTTGCTTGTGCCATGTTTATAGAATGAAGACATGCATTTTACTTTGGAATTACAAAAACAAAAAGAATCCCTGGTCCATCTTGTCTTCACCTGTAAATGTCCTTATGCAAAGAAAAAAAATCCCTTCAAAAAATCTTCAGACAGATGTGTATCTTGAGTCCTCAGAAAAGCAACTCTGGTCAGACTGATAAGCTCTGAGTCTGCACCAGTCACTGACTGTGACCAGGACTTCCATACAGGCTTCCCCAGTGCTTTTTTGTGTGTGTGTGTGTGTGTGCGTGCGCATGGGCGTGTGTGTGTGTGTGTGTGTGTGTGTGTGTGTGTGTGTGCGTGTATTGGTGTGTTTGAGAGAGCAGACGAGGTGAGGTGGAGAATGGGAGGAGAGAGAAAGAGGTAGAAGGAGAGAGAGCTGTAGTGATGCTGATGCAGCAGCAGCTGAGGAGGGAAGACCCTGTCAAACACAGTCTGGTTGAGCCACCCATGTAAACTATAACTAACTCTATACTGCTTTCCTGGTTACTTACAACTTATTACACATTCAGGAAGGCAGATATGATTCAATCCACTTAGTAGAAGGCTATATTGTCTACTGGGAACAGTGCCAGCGAGCAAAGCAGTAAAAATGTATTTCCCTCATCTTGTCCATAACATTAGGACTATATGAAAGCATAGGGAGCATATCATCAAGAGATTTTAAAACCAAATACATGTTGGTGTTGGTTTGCAAATCACAGAGTAAAAAGTTTAACATGTGTGTGTGAAGTGAGTGT
This sequence comes from Philypnodon macrostomus, assembly GCA_036025475.1. NCBI lineage: Eukaryota > Metazoa > Chordata > Actinopteri > Gobiiformes > Eleotridae > Philypnodon > Philypnodon macrostomus. The sequence goes on along the minus strand of JAVQKC010028396.1, from coordinate 31,093 downwards.
CATTACAGTCATTATAATCTGGTGTGATCTACACTATGTCACTGATGCTTAGTCATACTTCACTGCCTCTTCATATGTTTGAAAAGCACTAAGATACAGTATTGAGTTAGATCCTGTGTGCCTCAATGATTTATCAGTAACTTTCACTTATTCACTTCACACTCTTATTTCACGGTCACATATTCTCTCTCAAATATTTTTATGATGTGTGAAAAAGACATACATGCCCTGACTTCACACACATCTTGGCTCATGGCAGAGTGGTGCAGTGAGGCTGCAGTGCTCCTACCTTGGACAGGTCCAGTTGTGCCAAAGAAGCAACAGAGCTGAAAAAGTTTAATTGACTTATATCGCATAACCACACTGCCCTTTAACTGCACACCTAGAAATACAATGATCTTAACATGAGCCACTCAAAACAGTGGGTCACTTTCTGTATTATAAAAAATGTGTACATTATAAGAGAAGAAGAAATGCTTGTAAATCTAAAAGTGTTGGATTTAAGTGCACCAGTTTTATCAGTAGTTAATTCATTCACAAGTTTCATGCAAAATATGAACTATTTATGAATCCTGCATATATTTTCTTTCAGACAAGGCAATTAATATTCTTAACATGCTGTATTGCACAATCACTAGTAAGTATATTAAAAAGTGCAAAATAAATCAGTCAGATCCTACTGAAAAGCTGAGTCATTTGTGAAAAAGCTTACATTATAATCCCTTATAGCTTTGCCATATTCATCCTCTTAGCAGGGCATACATCAGTGTTGCCAACAGTGAAAACCCTCTCAGAATACTGAACAGTCAACAATCAAATTAAAGAAGCAGTTTACAAACAGTAAATCTAACCACTGAATATTATGCAGTAGCCATAAAACAAAGTACAATCAATGGAAAATTATACACATACATTTATGAAATTGCAAAAGACCAGAGTACATTATGAGCACATAGTTCAGTGCTTTAGAGGCACATGTAGTCTCACTTTTCTTTCTGCAATCCAGCAACAAATAATAGTGAATCAAGTGAAAAATTTAGTTATTATTTTATATATTTTTTTACATATTATTAAAAAAATATATATAATGAATTTTTAAAAATGTGTGTTAAATGCAAAATCAACTAAATTCATGATCTTGGCCTAACAACATTGTCATAATATATTTTGACCATATTGCCCACTAGTTCATAACACTTCACTGTAATGACTGCACCATATGCCTCCATGACCTTTCCTCATATCTGCGTCCAAATATTAGTCAGCCAAGTGCCTCAGCTAAAATCAATAATGACAATGCAAGAGCAGACACCTTACCTCCATTTAGCTCCTGAAGACGCCTGCAGACCGAACCATCCTCAGCTCTGAGAAGAAAGTCTTATTCCACTAACATATAAGCATAGATTTCTCTAATAAGGCAAGGTTAATGACTTTGTCCAAACGAATGAAAGCATTAAATAGTTGAAATCCTGTGGAATAAGAGAGTTAAAAATTAAACACCAAGTTATTATATTAGTTTTGAACAACATAATAGCTGTCCATCACGTTCAGCCCTTTCTCCACACAATATCCTTACAAATGCGCCATTTTCTCCCTTAATCATGTATCACAATCTCTGCACAGCCTTTTTTAATCATTCAGCAGCACACAGACGTTGATTTGTAAGATAAACCTATAGTAATATTTCAAAACAAGCTTTCTTTACTGACTAGTTGGTAATCAAATGTAATTGTCTAACTGTATAGGCCTACATTACCTTATGTTTCTAGCCTATTAGCTGAACAAAATATAAAAAGAGTTATTAAAAGTTTACCTTCTGGAAAAGACGATAGAAATCAACGTTTTGCCAAATTGTTGTAGAACCCACACGTGTCCATGAGAGGACGCCCTCTTCCAAAGTAAACAGAGACATGGTGACTAGAAGAAGACTCTGAGTTGCGCTTGTTCCTGATCTGCACCATGGGTAATGACAAGGTCGGTTTTTGTAACTTCTACAATACTTTTACTGTATCACAATGGAAACTTTTGAAGACAGTGTTTAGAAAAATCATATTTGCTATCCGCTTGGCTTGATAAACTGTCCTGTGCCAATACGAGGAAGCCATAAACACCAGCATAGGAGGTGCTAATGGAAAAATATAATAGCCTAGCTTATGAAATTACAACAACCAACTATGCTAACATTAATGTAAGCCGCCATTAGTTCCTAACATGTCATTTAACATCTGTGCTATGGTCTATGGTCATTTTACCGAATAATAACACACGGAATTATTGTTGACTCAAGAAAATTACTCTTGGGTTCATTGTGGTGGTAAAATAAGATAGTCCTCTTATCCTCTGACCTTTTTCTGTAAACGAATTGTTTCATATTTCTTCAGGCTTATTGAGTATAAAGCTGCTGCATTGTATTTTTTATCTTGCTGACAGAACCCCCTGGACCAGCTAAAAGACCTGGTTGAACTTAAAGACCAGCTTGAGGACATCCAGAGACGGGTGGAGGATGAGATACAGGCTGGAGTTCCTCCTGTGAGATATACTTTGTTACTAAATCATGGGTTGTTCCTACAATGCTCACACTATTTTCTGTTGTTTCAGGGGGGAAGTTTCCTCGCCTCCCCTTTCCTAAAGGGATTCATGGCTGGGTACATTGTTGCCAGGTTGCGCTCCTCTGCGTTGCTGGGTGTTGCTATAGGAACATGTACAGGAATTTTTTTTGCACAAAATTACAAAGTTCCTAATATTGAGAGTACTATCAAAGACTACATGAGCAGTCTGAAAGGGGGACGCAATAAGTGAGAAAGGTCAAAAAGAGAAGTCACATGGGATCACAGTACAAATCCTTTTCTGCCTTTTGTTTATGAAAACATATATCATGCAGAAAAGATGCTATTTAAACAGTTCTAGCGAAAAAAAATAATATTTTGTACTAAGATTTGCACTTGAATAGTCAAAAGATTATTGACAGTAAAAAGGTCAAAGCCACAATGTTGGTTTGTTTTCATGTTTTATTCAGTTCTTTGCATTTGTAAAATGCTGTAGTGTGTAGCAAAGACTTTAATTAATGTGTTAGTTCTTTCATTTCAGAGAAAATATATTGCTGTAAATGCCACAGCTGGGTAAATAAGTAATCATGTTTGCCAAAGAAAGATCATAGAAATGTGCTGCCGAGCTGTATTTTTATCAAAACAAAAACTGAGGTTTTTGAATGAGACATTTATTTGAATTGTGCCTAAACTCTGGTTGGGACTTGAACACATCATCTCATATGTAATGCTGGAATAATTTATACTATATAATAATTAGCACTTTAGATGTTTAACATTATTTTTGTTACATCTTAAGTATTCAATAAATGTTTTGTGTTCTGTTAAAGTATCTATAGCTATCAAGTCTATCTTTACAGCAGTGTAGCAAATGACGGTACAGAGTACAGTGTCTGCCTGTAATCTCATTATTAAACCAAACACAGACAGACACTCTGTCTGTTTGGTTTAATAATGAGATTAGTTAAATTTGGACTTTACTGGAACTGACTTGTTCACAATATAACTAATATTGTTATGATATTATTATTGGCAACTGCAACACCTTGTGCTGTTTGATCCTTGTTTATCCATTTTCTATTGCATGTTCAAATCTGTATTTTTCTGCCTATGGTGTGTTAACGATTTTACTGTTGACCTGTTTAAATATTTTGGAATTAAACTAAAGACATATCATACATGACTGAAGTGTAATGTGTACTTTCTCTGTTTCTGTTTCTGGACAGTTTTTCTCGCCAGTTTTTACCAATAATTAGCAGTTATGTTTAAAAATACCCCAACATTGAATCAGATTTCATAGGTGGTTACTACTAATTTATGACACAAGATTATCCATTATTGATTCTATTTTATTGTGTGGAAATAATTGATGAAGCATTCTTGTAATTGGATTATATTTTTAGACAGTTTATAACACGTACTAGCTTGCAAATCCACATTTGAGCATTATGTTAACACACCATATTAAAGAACATATATCTGCAGCAGAAAAATAAATGAGTTGAGTCAGTGGTCTTGATTTGGAGAGTTGGAGGTCTAGATAGTGTAGATGATGGCTCTTAACTGTATTCAAGAAAACAGAAGTCCTCAAAGCTTTACATTTCTTACAACACATATACAGTACATATGCATTACATTTCATTACATTTTGTCTGCTACATAATAAACACAGACACATGTACTTACCACCTCAGCAGTCATCAGTAAATCACGCAAATGGACTTGCGAAACCTAGCCAGAAATAAAAAAGGATGAAAATGCATTCCACTATAACAAGTATTTATATTTCTATAGTTTATATAGTGTATATTTCTGGACAGTAACAATTCTCACCTGCTGAGAGAGACTCGCTGCAGAAAGCATTGCCAGACTGCATAGTGTCAGCAATCATCTCTCCGGAGTATGGATTGACACACCAACACACGTCCTTCCAACACTGCTGCCGCTCGTACAGGCCGTGCTCATCACACACGGGGCTGAAACCAGGCAGTGTCATGGCCTTTTTACCAGAGTCCGCCTGTTGGCACTTGGTTTTCTGCTGAGGAGCTGGGGTAGAAGAAATGTGTTACTGATCATACATGATCAGTCAATCAGTGCATACAAGTGACTATATCGTATAAGAATTTACCTGGATTTTCAGCAGCAAATCCCTTTGATAAAACAATTAGGAAACAATAAATAACAGATTGAGAAGTTGAATTACTAAGATAAATCAAGCTATTTTACCTGATCAGCAGTGTCATCCATCAGCAAAGGCAAAGAATTCACAGGCCGACTAATGGACTGAGAGGCTACAATAAAAAACAAAAGTCTTGTATTGAGCTATTGTTAATATTTTATAACAGACTGTAGACAGTAAACTGATTGTGCCTTGATGTGTTTTTTTTTATAAATTAATTTTGCCGTCTGTTGCCAGTGTATTACCAGCATTCGGGAGACAACTTTATAGCAAGAAAGTCATTTTTTAGTGTGTTATCATTGCTATACCAGATCTGCTTTTGGTCATCTCTGACTGTAGATTATTGTTGTCCTGCTCAAGAGATTTTAAGTCTCCTTTTTGGCTGATGAGGAAGTAGGTGATCACTCCCTGTCCAACAATCAACACAGCGACCAAGAAGGTTATACCAGCTATTTTGTAGGCTCGAGTGGAACGGCTTCTGCAAAATATCAAACAATAAGAAAAGATACATTAAGATACATTAAGATTAATATAGGCCTAAAAGCAATAATAATTTTGCATGGATTTGCTGTCAGGTGACGTAAAATAAAGTGCTTTTGGTTCTAGTTTTAGTAATTTTGCAATGCCTGCAATAAAACATAGTCTTTACATTACAATGATACATTGTTTACTTACCCTTGTGGTTGGGCCTCCACATTAACTTCTGTTTGTTGGTTGGGGGCGTTCAGTGGGGCGTACTCGTGAGTTATCTCGGCCATTTTCTTTCCTGAAAGATTTGTCAACAAAACTTTTCTTAAAATACAAAAATACAGATTAAATACAAATTATACTGAGGTCCTACTTACAAACCCAGAGGAGAACGAGATCCTTGGCAGCAGCTTTACAAATGTCAAGTCCAGAAACTGACAGAATGGAGAGAGGAACCACAACAGGGGATAACCCAGTTGTGCCTTGACAGGTTTTGGACAAACTGAATTTCCCTATTGGCAGATTATGTGCATCATATGTTACCAAGGGCAGGGCATCTTAGAAACAGCAAGAAATACTTGTTTGTAAGCAGCTGTAGCCAATACCTGTCACTTTCACTTCTACATTTTACTTTTGACAGCCTTGTCTGAGTCAGAGAACATAATGATAGCGTATAGGGTAGGAATCTTTTTGGATTCGAAATTGTATAACTCGTTTGAAATAAAATCAGCGTTATCAGTGGGTGTAGGCCACTGTTTACCCCAGGCCAGCAGGTGGTCAACAGGGAGAGGCTTTTGTCTCTAGTTTTCTCTTTAAAAACTTTGGACGTCGCTCATTGGTTGAACGCGTAATGTTGCAGGAAGTGGCTAGTTTTGTCATCTTGCTAATGATAGATGGCTGCTGTCGCTGTCGAGCTGAATAAATAGAGGTCTAAATAGCTTGAGGGAAATATCAAGTCAAGGTGTATCCGTAAATATGTTGTTTTAGGCAGTAATGCCGTTAACAATATTAAGTCACATGCGGGTGTTAGCCTGCTATGCTTACTAGCTAGCAGTTTCAAGAAGCGGCAAATTTGAAATACCAAAACGGTTATCCCTAAGTTGTATTTTGTCGACCACAGACAGTATCCTGACGTCTACTTTCTATCATTATAACTAAAAAGAAGTGTCTGCAGCTGCCTGAAAACGGTCTTTTCTCAGAAGCATTTCTATTCCAACCCGTTCCGAACTAAGCAAGACCAAAATGCCACCAAAAACCCGATCTGCAAAGCGCAGAATAGAAGCAAACAAGGATCGCGAGGATACTGTGCCTTCTGGATTGCTTGAAAGAAAAAGGACTAAAGTTGATGCAGACAAAAATACTAAAAATGCTAAAGATCAGGAAGAAGAAAAAACTACTGACTGTCAAAGTGAAAAGTCGAAGGGACCTGGTCCAAGTATCAAAATGAAGCAAGAGGTAAGAAGACGGATTGCATATATATATAATTTAAAATATATACAATTTGACTATGATTTTTATGACTTTTTGGACATTTCTCTTCTTTTGCAGCGACTGTCGTTGACTGTGTCAGAGGCTCACCGGGACAATAGATGGGCTGATGAAGGCACGTCATCTTATGGCTATTTTGTAAAAAAAGAGGAGGAAGAGGATTTCACATTTGAAGATCCTAAGGAACAGACAACACGTGTACAGCAACTACCAAGTGATTTATTATCACCTGTAGCTAAGTCTTTGAAAAATGAGCTCAATATGAACTGGGACCTAATTGAGGTAATGATCATAAGTTAGATTACATATCTCGGTTAACATACAATATTTATATGTTCAAAAATCCGGAACGGAGGCGACTGGAGCAAAACGGAATTAACTTTACAAAAAAGTAGGGTTTGTGGGGAGGGATAAAATAATTCTGAGCATACAATGAATCAACTATTGTGGTCATCAACATTTTTGTGAGGACTAATGTGTTAAATAAACATACATGTGCGGTACATTCACCAGTGTTTCCTAACCAGGCTCTGACATCACCTACAGTGTGTTTGGCATTTGTTTAAACCATCTTAATTTCTAATATCTTACAATATTATGTGGCTCATGCTAATTTCTTCTTTGAAAATGTATTATGGTCTTGTCTCCAGTTGCCTCCATTCCAGATTTTATAACTTTCTATTATAAAGCATGAATTCTGTTTTGATTAAATTACAGGTGTTGGCCACTCTGACTTGTGTAGAGCGATGGGTTTGTGTAAATATTGTGACTCTCCTACTTGAAGAAAACACAGTGCCTTTCATGGTGCGCTATCGTAAAGAGATGATCAAGTACATGGACGCTGACGCTGTTCGAGATGTGCAGTTGGTGTATGAGGAATTATGGTAAGCTGTAATCAGTATGCATCTTGATTAGTTTACGTTTGGTGCATAAAATTATGTATACACACACTGGTGACTTTGTTATAGCTACATGTATTCACTAACTATTGTCCTAATACAAATGTCTAATAAACAAATCACATAACAGCAATTCAATGCGTCTGGTCCTGAGACATGTTCAAGACAACGTACAAAATGAGCATCAAATTGGCTGGACTATTTTTGAAACTGCTGGGTATTTTACACACATCTCTAAGGTTTACAAAGATTAGCCCAAACATGGAAAATGTTTAATTACTGAGAGTTTTGTGGATTTATTTATTTTTTTTATACCAAAGGCCAGAGCGAAGGTTCATGGTTTGATCAAATAATCATTGTAATAACCAAAGTCTGCAGAACACAAACTATATTTGAACAACACATTGAGCCTTGAAGTGTACGCTGCATTTTGCAGGACAGTGAATGAGCTTTTTTACTAGTTTTGGCCACTAGATGGTGCTACAAGCCTAAATATAAACCAGTAGCAACTAGGAGTAACGCTAAATAAACCTCTATAATTTGCTTAGGCGTATTAAAGTGTGTTTACATATGTTCCAACTGTTAATGTGTTGTATTTTAGTGCCTTGGCTAAGAAGACCCACTCTGTGATTCATACCCTGAAGAAAGATGGGAATTTGACAGCTGAACTCGAGCATACACTAAGAAACTGTAGATCCAAGGATGAACTGGACCATGTGGTTAGACTCATGTTTCTCAATTAGTGCTATAAAATGTAGTTTGCTATTAAAGCTCATAATATAAACTGGGTAAGGTTCATTGTTGGTTAATCACTTAAAACAAGATTGTAAAAACGATTATGTATACGTTGTACTACTTAATGACTGCTGTAGTGCTACTATAATTCTGTTCTTTTTGTCTTCAGTACACTCCATACAAGAAAGGCAGTAAATTGACAAAGGCTCGCAGGGCTAAAGCACTTGGTCTTGAGGATGCTGCCTCTGCTCTGATCGAAAATCCACACATGATGGATTTAAGGAAGTGGGTTAAACCTGGAACTGAAGGTAAGGCATGCATTTAGATATGATTTTACCTCTTTGATGCAGAGGAGTAAATATGGTCTATAAGTTTGTTTCTGGTTTCTTTTATACAACAGGCCTTTCAACAGTTGAAGAAGTAGCTACTGGTATTGAACATATATTGGCAGATAGGATAGCCAAAGACCCGGATACTCTAACTTATGTGAAAAACCTGTAAGAGTTTTATTTTAATACTCACTTTAACATTTTATACCAGTAAATAATTAATATTTTTATTGCAGATGTGAGAAGAGCCTTATCACGATCCAGTCTGCTGTATCTAAATCAGCTTTAAAGGAGAAGGACCAAGAAAAATCAGTCCCAAATCATCAAAAATCAGGGACGCATCAGAACAAAAAACAGGACATTAACAAATTTAGTCTTTACTTTGACTTCACCTGCAACATTCAACGCATCCAGCCACACCAGGTACTATGTAGTGTTTTTTTTTAATAGTTTATTTTTGTTGTATGTTAAAGAGTCACTCAGAGCCAGTGTTGGTGTATCCATTGGTGGATCCTGACTTTTGTCCCTGTGTCGTGTCAGTGAACCATCAAAATAAATAAAAATATGACTTGATATATATGATACAATTAAAGATAAATAGTTTATTAGACATTTAAATTAATTAAAGACTAATGCCATGATCTGTCTCAAAGGAATTCATCATAAACACTTGTCTTCTAACATTATTTGTGTAGATCCCTACCATCTGGTTTTCTGTCTGTCCTAATGCATGCTGGTGCTGAATGTTAGCCATGTCATTCGCAGTTAGCCTGCTCTGTGCCTCCACAGTCCGCCCTCCAGTGCCCTGCGTGGCTCCCTGTGTGCATGTAGTGACTGGTGGGTTACTCAGAGTTGGTCCCAGGCCTCTTGTGTCACCACAGCTTCCATCACCAGCCGCCTCTCTGCTACACCACACTCTTTGGCGAGCATGCTCTGGCCTGCAGTCATTTTAATACAGACACACACACACACACACATTTACCCTGAAAGTCCCCTCATTCTCTCCTCTTAACATATGTGACATGTCCCCTGCCGACATGCCATTGGATTAGGAGGCTTTGATTGACAGGCGCTCTCTTGTAGTGACAGCTAAGCTGCTGGGCCCACAGGCGGAGAGAGGGAGGGAGTGAGTGGGAGGGGGTGACCAGGGAGTGCCAGTGAATGACGTTGAGTTGTGTCTGTTACTTCTATCATGCTTGGTCCCTCTCACTAACCCTCACTAAACCACAGCCTCTGATGCACACCACACCCCCCTCTTCCCTCTCCTCTCCAATGCAAGACATTTAATTTGATGACTCGCCTTTGTCACTGAGCGTTAATCCACAGGCTGCTGTGACCCTGCGAGCTGTCAGACTCCGGCTAAAACAAACCTTTTCGAGCCGTCAACTTAGCGGGAAGGGAGAGCAGGTGGGAGATGTGTTTTGACAGGAGACTTGTGTGGAACTGCTCAGTTGTCCATTTTATGAAGCCCCAACTCCACTGTGTTTTTAAGGGGAAATTCAACTTTTTGAAGAGATGTGTGAAACTACCTAATTGCAGCATGATATAAAAAATACTAGTGCTATAACTTTAGTAATAAGTAAACTTAGAGGTCCATATGTCCTAACGCGTGAACCTTTAAGATGTTAATTTCTGATTGGAATCTGTCAGTTTTCATTTGAAGTCTGGTTTTACCTTGTAGCTATAAGAAAGCCGTATGCCATGATAGATTTGTTAATTGTGAGACGGGAATTGTTTGATTTGATTTGCGTTGTGATCTAATGGTAGTTTAACACTTGAGTTAGGGTATGTTTGTGTTTTGTTGTCAATCTATTGATTCACTTTACTTAACTCTTATGGTATTGAGCTAATCAGTTGTGATTGTTTCTGAAGCTAGCTGTCAATCACTAATATACTATATACAGATAAATGTATAACATGGATCAGAAAGTTCTCAATGTAAAATCATTTTGAAGATGGCTGTATTTTTAAAAGGTTCTATAGCTAATCGTTTGGGTAGAATATATTATAAAAGGCTATGAGCTAAGCATATTTAAATCCATTGTTAGAGTTATAAAGTAAACAATGTGAGACCGGTCTCCAGACCACTTTTGTCTCAGTCTTGAACACAGTTTGACTCGGTCTTGGTCTTGGTCTTGGTCTCAGACATATTGGTCTTGGAAGCTTTTCTTACAAATTCTTATTGGGATTAAAATACTTTTTTACTCTCTTACTTTTCTATTGTTTGAAGCATATTTTTCTAAATAAAAGCTTATTATTTTGTGTATTGTGTTTTATGTTTTTTTTTTTTTTACTTTAATCTGTGTTTTTGAGCATGCCTGGTTTTGATTTGCCTTGGTCTTGGTCTTGACTTGGTCTCGATACTGTCGGTCTCGGGCTACTTTGGTCTTGGATAGTCCTGTCTTGAATACTAACTTAAAGTTAGCAATTTTAGTGCTACAGTAAGACTATTTTTATGTGTGTATTGTGTGCCTCTTGTCTATGTATATTGCCAGGCTGATAGAAGTGTTGATGAAAGTATTCATCCAAAAAGAGGGTGAGACAGCCAAAGAGACAGAGTGGACTTGGCTTGGAAGACTAACCTTGCTTAGGGGCTAAAGGAAATCTGATGGGGCATCTATGAAAGACTGTCTGGTCTTATAAGGATTTGGCCGGTATATATCTACCTGTCACTTCTGCCTCATCTGAATCACTACCACACACTTGTGACCCCAGCTCACATTATCTTTGTGTTCAGATCACCATGTGTCTCCTGCTACTGAACCATCACGCTTAGTAATTGAGGATTGCACATGTAAGTGTCAGTAGTGGTTATACAATGTAATAAATATAGGCCAACTGTATAGTAGCCTGGGAATATTTGAACATTTAAATAACATTATTTAAATATTAAAATAATTTGTATGAAGCTACTCTTTATTACCAAATTAATTAATGAGTCTAGACTAGACATTCTGTTTCACTTTTCCTCTCTATTCATATTGAATAGTTTTAAATAAAAATACGTTTATTATGTTTTTGTATGTTTAGTTACACATGTGGGGTTACCTGATGGGAGCATAAAGACAGAGGAATGTTTATTTACTGAACAGCCTGTTACTGTCTAGTGATTTGATGAAAATAGTTTGAGAAATCTCATAACCATCACTGTGTAGGCCTGAGGCTGAGACATGCCAAAAGATACAAAATCTAACTTTCACCATAACTCAGGCTATGTTGCTGCTTCAAGTCTGTTCTGTTCTATGCCACAAACATTGTTGTCTTTGACTACATTCAATTTGACGCTAGTGTAGAAGTAACGGTTGGGGCAACTTTCATTGGTGTGTGATTCTCGCAGCCTCTATGCTGATGGTGGCATCGTGGTGGCATTTGTCAGCTCACTTCTTCCGCTTGGGCTCCAGATTGACGTCTTGTTCCTGGCCCTGTTCTGTGTTGGGCTAAAGGTTCCCTTATGAAAAGGTCACACACTTACTTGTGTTTGCTTAACAACATGCAACAGTACCTTTGAGGGCCACCAGCAATACCACATGGTTACAATCCTTGGGTTGTCACTTTTTAACATGTGAGAGATAGCAATTTTATTCTTATATCTGGTGTTACTAAAAATAGATTTTTTTTTCTACCATTTATAACCATTTGAGGTATAAACAAAGTCACAAATAAAAATGTTCTGAATGTTGCTTGCAGATTAAGATTATTACGTCATTTGATTTATATAATCACATACTTTCATCCCATACAATTGACTATGTTGTTTTCAAAACCAATAAACTTTTCTGTGTTTGTGCTTGTGTGTGTGTTTAGACACTAGCCATAAATCGAGGAGAGAGTCTGAAGATTTTAACTGTGAAGATGAACATCCCCGACAGGGTCAGGAATGACTTTACAATGTGGTGTATCAACTACAGGTGAGATACACACTATATTTTGCTTTTATTTCACTTGAGTAATTTAAATATATTTAACTGCAGTGAACATTTAATCATTCCCTGTACATATTTTGACCTAGATGGAAACCAAAGACCTTTGCCAGAGATGAGCTTTATGTTATGCTTAAAAATGCAGTAGAAGACTCGTACAAAAGACTTATTTTGCCTTTCCTTTCTAGAAGTTACAGGTATTTTTAAATAAAAAAAAATCTTTCATACATACTGATAAGAAGCTGATATACTTTTACCATGTATATTAGGACAAAGCTTACAGCTGCTGCGGAGAAAGAGTCCATTGCTATGTTTGTGCGTAATCTCCGCAAGATTCTTTTGGCATGTCCAGTCAGGGGCTGTGTCATCATGGGAGTGGACCCAGGCTTCAAACATGGTTGTAAGCTGGCTATGTTATCCCCTACAAGTAAGTGAACACCTACTTGTGAAAATATGGAATTGTATGTGTATTAAATGATCTTTTCATTTAATATTTGTACAGCCCTATATCATAACTAAATGGGCTCGGGCTTCACAGAAAGAGATGGACTCTTTCTGTGAAGTCCTTGAAGTAAGCGATAATGTAAGCAATAACAAAATTAATAGACACACAAACAACAATCTACAGGTTAGATGTGAATCAAATCATAACCTATATTAAAAAAGATTAATATTTGCAGACCAATTGTGGTGGCGTGATTAGTGCAGGCAATTACGTTTGTTAATAAGAACATCTTGCATACATCTTGCTACATACAAGCATGTGTGTTTGCATGCAAGTCTCAGCATGGAGCACAGCAGGTGTTATTTCAGGCTGTGTAAGGTCAGTCATCTCCCTCTGTGTGACTGATTGTTTAACTTTAAATCGTGTCAACACAATTACAACACATGAACATAGACAACATGTCAAGGACCCCTGCCATCACTGCATCATGCGATCATGTTTCTTAAAAATACCAGTTCAGCTGCTGTTCTGATCTATTTTCTTATTTTTTTCTGTTGTATTTCCTTTGATCTATCAGGTCAAATTCTCCATACTGACATTGTCTACCTGCACAACTTTGGGAAACACAAAGAAGCTGAGAAATTGCGCCACCTTCTGATTAAATACAGGTATATCTTATTGCCAGTTTTTCATCACCAAAGCAAAGTTAGACAATTTAGATAAAATAATATTACAATATATATTAGTTTGTAAATTGTTATGTTAATTACACCTTTATGTTTTGATTATTATTTGGGTTTACAGCTGTATTTTCTCTCCATGGTTAGTTGTACCAAGGTCGTCATTGGCAACGGGACAGCGTGTCGTGAAACAGAGTCTTTCTTTTCTGACCTCATCTCAAAACGTTATTTCCACCCACTGGATGTGTCTTACTGGTAAGGCCTCACTCAAAGTCAAAGGGCAAGGGCTATTACTAAGTATTTCAACAACATTGTGCTTTCTGTGGTGCATCTAAATATTATTAGCCAAATGTCTTTCATAGATGCCCCATCAATTAGCCGAACTCAGTGCAGTCGAATATGCCATTGAATCAGACAAACTATTTCAAGATATAAAATAGTGAGAATAGAAATAGAGGAATGAGTGTGAAACTAGTGCAGATGGGTAAAGGGTATGAGTTAAAAAAACATGTCCCTCAAGCAAATATTGTCTATTAAGGCCATCTGGATTTAGTTTGGTTGCATTCCAATTAAATAGAGCCTTTGTGGTCCATGTTGTGTCTGTAACTGGTCCCAGTCCACACTTTAGGACACAACTGCACTGAACACTGGTCCAAACATAATAACCACAAGCCTTTCCTGCTCCATCTCTGTATGGCTCTGCTCTTAGTTTCATGTGTGTTTGTTGACTTGAGGTTAGTTGGGAACATGGCCTAAAAAGATTTTGAACCAGATTTTGTGTGTATCAATATGTACATATTTCATTTTTGAGTTTGCTGATTTGTTTCACATTTTCACATGCACCTAAGAGCTCATACTTTTTCTATAATAACAGTTTTACAACTAGTGACAAGTAAAAAAACACTCAAAAGTGGGGTGTTTTATTAAGTTAAGCTTTCAGTGTTATTTGCATGCCAGCTCTCTTTTCTTTTAAGCACAGTTGAGCACATCCAGAGCAGCAAAAATCTTGATATAATATGTCTTTTGTTCATTGTTTTGCTCTAGGTGCTGGCATTTCGGGTTTTCTAAAAAGTAAGAATGTTGGGATTGTCTTTGATGTGGTTATGGCAGACTGTCTGCACCACTTGTATAACCTCGACCAATGTGCATGCATGGTCGGCCTTTTCATTGGTTTCTAAAATAAATCTTTGCCTTCAAGTACATGAACTTTAGAAAGATCACAAAATGGCTGTTGTTATTAATATGATATCATACTGGAAAATCTACTTTTAAGAAACTATGAATGAATTTGTGGGCTTGTTAGTAGCCAAAGAGACCATAGGCTTGATATAGTGGCTACGTCTCTGTCAGTCTGCAGTGCACCAGGGCAACGGTGGTTACAGAGGTAGCTTACCACCACCGCTAACGTGTGTTGTGACTTTGGAGAGAATAATTAATGCACTACTTAATTGTAAAATGTTTTGATTGACAAAAGCACTATATGAATTAATTTCAGTGTATTGTTATTATAAAGAGACCACCCTCCACTTTTTAGCCTACAGTTGACCCCAACATACTATCAGAAAAAGAGCTCACTACTACCTTGACAAGACTAATGACAATGACAGTGAATAGCAACATATACATTAGAAACCACAAGGGGTCAAAGTGCGTGCTGTGATCATCCTCAATGTAATTAACTTTCTGAAATAGCCTATATGTATTTGGGTCAGATGAAATATTCTCATTTATAGCATTGGTTAATATAACTATATACTGTTATAATATTATTAATATAGATTATTACAATCAAATGTGTAATATTAATATGTACATACTGAACTACACTGTAAAGTCATACATATACAAGTATTTTAAGAATGATGGTTTTGTGTTCTGCATGTCAGTTTAATTTTTGATGGTGAACTTTTTGTTATTTAACTGTAAATAAATGTGTTCCTCTGTTGAGCCTTGACAGTTGAGTTCATTAGGGAGCTCAGCCTCATTTGTAACGTCTGCTTCCTGTCCACCTATGAGCCTTCATTGTTGCAGCAGTCCACATCCCTACCACCCCAGACTCCACTCTGCCTTCCCCACCCTCTCTGTCCTTCTGCCTCACTGCTCAGCTGGAATGACAGCTAGAAATGGCAGCCTGCGGGACATCCCCAGTTTTTTTGTGTGTGTGTGTGCTCTGCGAATGAAGTTAAGATGATGCCACAACCCATGTCAGGCTATTTTTTAAACCTTATGTTTGAATTTAAGGCACTATTTACAATTCCTGAATGTGCATGCACACTTATTATTGATCTCCTTATAGTCCTCCTATGTCCTGGGTTTAAAGCAGTCGCTCACCTGAGTAAATTTGAACTGGATGTTTGTAAACCTATATCATCCTGCAGGACATTAGGTGGGCAGGACTCATTTATAAGCTATTTAAGTTGTCCTTTATGAGTATCACATTCAGTATATTATTTAATAAGTTGTTGTTGATTGTGTGTCAAATTGTAACACCTGCTGCCCCCCAGCACACCTCCCACTGCCGTGTGCATGTCTTTGTGCCCTTTGATAGGCCACTTCAGCTCAACCTTGTCTGTCATTGTGTTTTAGCTGTGACTGGTAGTGCATGCAGGCTTTGTCAAAGCTCATAAGATGACCCTCACTGTGGTTTGACAGATGCTAGTGTGTGGAACATGTCTGTGTCTATTTAGTTTGGTGTAGCCCGTAAGTTTCCTAAAATAAGAAAAAGTTAAGAATAATACATTGAAAATGCTTAAAACTGAATGTGTGACCCTGTTCTATGATGTTGCATAGTAACCCACAAAGTCTGATCTGATGTTGTTGTAGAGACCAACATCCTGCTAAAGTTTTACTTTAGCAAACCTTTGTGACTTGTAGTATGCTGAAAGCAGGTGTCAGATGCTTTACTAAAGCAAATAAACAGGCTAATCTGTCAGCAGGTAGGCAAAAATAACCCTTTTTGACCAAGTATGATCTCAGGAATGATTTTATATCAGAAAGATTATCTTCAGAACAAAAGTAAGTACTTCTGTCCTTCATATCAGTTTTTTAAAGCAAAGCTAGCAGCAGTTACATGCATAATATTCTGCTGTGCAGGGATACTTAGTCCTTGACTGTCTTGCCCTCTGGTCACTCTGTTGGGATGAGATCATTATTACTGGCTATAGCTGACAGACCTGGGGTCAGTGGTAGACACTGTATTTATGACTGTAGTGGGTTCGGGGCTGTATCCTCTGTCATGTCCTGTGTCCTGGCTTGCTCCCAGGGCCAGGCCAGTGACTGATGAACATACAGTGGCAGGGCCAGTCATCACTGAGCCACGTCGGGCACTTAGGCCTCAGTCAAGGTTTAAAGGCTGTGAGGAGGAGGTGCAAAGGGGCAGATGGACTCTGAGGCGTTTAGACCTTACTTGTTACTTGTGTTTTGGTCTACACACAGGTTTACCCACTACCTGCCGGATTGAGAGAGACAAGTGCAGTGTACTTGATTTTTAGTAGATTCTATATCTTTATTTATCAAAACATACATCATTTGTGGATGCTTAATTTATACTATCACCTTTACAATGTTATGTGGCAATTGTAATTAATAGTAGTAGTAATCAGTACATATTTTTACAGTTTTACCAATTTAAATATATACTGAATTACAGTGTAATTTACTCTAACTGTGGCTCTGCCAATACAATAATTAATTACAGTAACCAAAGATGTTCTTACATCCCACCAGCAGGCTTTACTGGTCAGCCTCTGTCCCATCCTCCCTTAGGGTTTAACTGTTCCCAGGGAGGGTCCTGCTGCGCCTGACATGTAACATGTAGTCTGTGTGACATGCCATGTGTGTGCGTGTAGTTTTGGTCTTGAGTTTGCATGTTGGTGCCTATGTGTCTGCGTGACATAAGTGCAGGGACTTTCTTGCTCCAGATTGACATAAGTG
This sequence comes from Philypnodon macrostomus, assembly GCA_036025475.1. Taxonomy (NCBI): domain Eukaryota; kingdom Metazoa; phylum Chordata; class Actinopteri; order Gobiiformes; family Eleotridae; genus Philypnodon; species Philypnodon macrostomus. Next base: position 13,471 of record JAVQKC010028396.1, on the reverse strand, counting down.
TCTTTGAGGCTTTGCTCTTTTCAGATGTGCCTCACGCTGGCAGTTGGAGTTTACGTTTGTGTGTGTGTGTGTGTGTGTGTGTGTGTGTGTGTGTGTGTGTGTGCGTGCTCGCCTGCCTTCAAGCTCCTCACTGGAGACTGACGGCCCCTGACACCTGCCATTTGGACGCTTTTCTCTGTGAAAAATGTCATAGTCTTCAAAGCCGACGTGTATGTGACTGAGTTGGTGCGTCTCTCTGTTTGTTTGCCTCAGGTCAAGCTTTGCAGCTGACTGAACAATGGGCTCAAGCTGTTTGAGCAGCTGGGACAGACAAACTTCTGTTGCTATGGACTTTGATGAATTCTGATTGTATTTTGGTCCTTCACAAAATATCTATCTTTTATTACAGACTCCCAACAACAGTCAATGCTTGATTGAAATTGAAAGTTTTTGCTAAATATCCAAAGCTGTTCTTAACTATAGCTTGATACAGACTGTGGGGTTGTAATGTTTTTTATTAGCACCATTTTTGCAAGCAAGCCTTAAAAGCTAGTACTTCATTATCACATTGGTGGAATGGGGTATTTTGGCTATACATTTTTGATCAATGATGTGAAACAACATCCTTGTTAAAATTTGATAATGAAAAAAATAAAAGAAAGAACATCTCTCTGAAGATGTTACCCACTTCTCCATGTTGTCTTCTTCATCAGGTCATGCCTTTACCCTTGTTCTTTTTTGACTGATCTGATGAGCTGTTTTTAATTTAGATTAGGGCTACATGTGCCAGGAGGCTATAATGAGGTATCAGAGTGTGTATCCATCTCCTGCAGTGTGAGTCTTGTTGAGGGGTACTGGCGGTCAGTCATTATCATTGTCTGTCCCATGGCTGTGTCTCAAAGACGACCCATAAAGGCCCAGAAAGTGGAGCAGTTTGTGACTTTGCCCTAGGATGGGACAGGACTGGGCTGGTCTGTGTATGTGGATACAACAACAGTGAACGAATAAATGACAACCTTAAGGGCCACTAAGTCATCACTTTACACCAAGAGGCACTTCACTTTGTCCACACATCAACTATCCATGTGCTTAGGCCACAGAGCAGGGAGCAGATAACCTTCTGCTGGCTGCCAGAGTGATGTCCGCTCTGTGAATGTGGTAATGATGAGAGCTTTAAGCTGTATCTATGAGCGTTCTGTTACCCAGCTGCACTACTGGCCATCTTTATTAAGTTAGACATGATAAAGAATGATAAAGAATGGTAGCTATTTACTTTGTAATTCAAATTGAAAGTAAGAGATAGTGTCTTTGTTTTCTTTCAGTTGGTTTCATTTATGGTCATTATAACTTTGTGGATTTGGGATTTTTGTTTTACTCAATGTGAAATGGTATGTGCATAATTTTGTGTTTCCATGTATATGTGGGGCGAGCCTAATGACCAGCGCTGTGCTGACCTTGTTGAAGGTCATGTGCCAGTGCTCGTTAACAGCGTCACCATGGCGATATGTCAGCTGTCAGGATATGGGTTGAACGCTGACAAAACCGTGGGGTGATGAATAGAGACAATACATGTTCATTTAAATATGATTGTCATCAGAAGTCCGCCAGTCCTCATTAAGGAGTTTACTGGTAATTGGCAAGGTTGTTGTGTGTCCAGACCCTTGGCTTGGCTTGTTTGTCTGTGTGTTTGTGTGGGGACATACCAAAGAAGAATATTCTCCACTGTGGGCATTGAAGAGGTGATGACCTACACATTGTGGGGTTAAGCCCGGAGGAACAATTTGAAAGTCTCACTTTTATTTCTAGCGTTTCTGTGGGTATCAATGAATGTGTGCTTCCTATCAGTCTGTTCAGTGATAATTATGCAAATACTCATACCTGGAAATTAAAAGTTGGCTTCTGTTCCTGAGTACAATTTTATTACATAAATATTACACATATTAATCTGCATATAGATATATTTAAAATCCTTAGTTTAAGAAACATTCATAATATTTAAAACAGATAGAATATAGCAATAGCAAAACATATACTATGAAATAAAACATCATTAAATGGTAACTTACATTTTTTCTCAATGTATATGTTTATGCCTATGTGTCAAATTAAAATGTTATTAAATGTTGTGGCTGCAATTAGTCTACTACATATAAACAGCAGTACATTTAATTTGCCTTTAGGTGGCAGTAGTGCCACAAAAATAGACAGCAGCATAGCTTGTCTGTTTAAAAGATCTGTTTTTGTTAGACTCATTATATAGTTAGAAAAACAGTAAAATGGTGAATATAAATTGAGTACATTATAGCACTGATTAGCTGTTAACTTTTAATCTATTTTCTCTGTATTTCTTTTCAGTATAACCAACGAGGCAGGAGCTTCTATCTACAGTGTGAGTCCTGAAGCAGTCAAAGAAATGCCAGACCTGGACCCTAATGTGAGGAGTGCAGGTATGCATCTGTGCATCTAGGAAACTTTGTCAACTTACCTGGGAGAAACATAAAACTAGAAAGTGCATTAAATAATAGTACGTGAATAATTCCAATCTCTTGGCCCTTAAAGACATAAATACAAATAATAAATTATCATAAATAATACACTTTACATGTCTGTCCATCGTGATGCTTTTAATATATTTCTGTGCTCTTGTAGCTTGTGGTGTTTTATCTTTTTTATTACAAACCGCTGCTTTGACACTCCGCACTTAACATTAAAAACACACACTACAATATAACAAATTGCTCCAGATTTCTGAGAACAAATGTTTCCAACACACTTCCCCTATAAAAGTCATAAATCAAGTGGGGCTGGATTATTCCTCTCTAGTTTCCTGTGGTCAGCAGCCCGAACAGCCACAGCGAGCCATATTTATACTTTTAATGAAAGCCATGAGAAATCCAAAGCTTTGGCTCTTGAGATTAAATGGTGTGGGCATTGAGGTGGTGATCTCTGTCTTTTATGATGTGCAATACATTTGACTTTGACTTCCTTTTCTGGAGCACAACACTGACACCTAGTGGTTTAACTTGGTCATAGGCCTTGAGTACACATGTAGATACAGAACAGCAGTGTGCATAATTTTTTAGTTTTTACTTTTCATCTTTTATCTTAACATTTTTTAGCTTTCGACTGTGTGAGCCGCCCATTCTCCTCAATGTTATCTGACTTTGCTTCATGAGCCTTTAATAAGTGCTGCAGAGTCACTGGAATCCATTTACAAATAAGTGAGAAGAGTTTTACAGAAAAGGAGAGAGAATATAGGATCATTTTAGTGGTGTACTGAGCAAGGCCAGGGCTGAAACTCCATCCCTGTCTAAATATTATCTCAGGCAGCAGCCTCCCACCGCAGCCAGAGTCCAGAGCAGAAGAGAACCAATGATTCCACTTATATTCCCTCAGTTACATCCCATACATTTCTTTGTCTTTTCTACCTTGAAAGAAAAACTAATTTTGTTAATGCAACATACTGCAGCATGGACGACTGTTCAATGCACAATCACTCAATACACAAATGCATACAAATAACAAACCATTCTGATAAAAGCTCCATGACTAAACTGACTAAATGACTAAAAAATGGTCCGATGCTTGATCTGAAAGCCAACTTTAATTATTATTATTGAATTGGGAGGTCAGAATTAGGATTAACCTACCCTCAAGCCAGCTCACTAATATGCAGGCAATTATATTCTGTAATTGTAAATAATATGCATATGCAATTTCAAAAGCTGATTTAAATTCAAGTACATAAAGGAAAACAATGCATCTATTCTGATGACGAGCAATTGTCATGTCTGCTTTTTGCTGTGCAGTGTCCATTGGGAGACGAGTCCAAGACCCTATGGCAGAGCTTATCAAGATTGATCCAAAACATATAGGCATTGGCACATACCAGGTAAGTGTGTTTTTTTTCCCACTGAACAAATGGCACAATTCAACATAGTTTTCAGTCACAAACAGGGTTAAAAAAAGTACAAGTCAGACACAACAAGAATGCATTGAGGACTTTTGTCAAAACCAGTGTCAAAAAAGTATATATATAGTTTTTAGAATGTGTTATTGTGTAAGTGTTTGTGGATGATGTGTCCCGGGCCCTTGTCTATCATCACATTCTGACTGTGCTCTCCAGGGTGCCTGGGGTTCTGTACCTCCCGCTCTCAGATCATGTGACTAGGTCAACAAATGATAATATAACTGAGTAAATAAACTGTGGGTGCTGACAGATATGAGATGGGCCATCACTTTGACCTGAATGCACACTCTCACAAATGTGCACACACTGTGCACACCTATTCTCAAACTGATGTGTCTGTTTTAATTACTATTCAAGTGTATGTGTGAGAACCAGGCTAAGGTTTTCTCTGTCTAGCTGTATGGCCTATGTGTGATTCTTTACATTGGGAGGCCTTTGACTGTTTATTACCCATAGTCCCCAAAAGCATAAGGAAAGATGTAACTCTAGACAGCTGGCACAGCAGGTTCTCCCTCGGCCGACCCACTGACTGACAGCTCCAAAAGAACAGAGGAAATGAGCTGAGGGCTAAAAAAGTGTGGCCCATTAAAATCAGATTGGACGTAACTATCGGTTTGGGAACACTGTTTTCTTTTGCAGCACCATTGACAGACCTGGCAGATATTGGCAGATTGAGTTTGACTGAACATCACTATATGATTTTGCTAACGTTGCAATAGCTCCCAATTTCATAACAGCACTGCCCTTTATATTGGGCTTGAATGTCAACATACTGGCATTTAGTGTTTGAAACGGCACTTATTAAAGATTGTGGCTGTGGTTGTGGGCACCTTGTTCATCTGTCACTTCTTTGAGTTGATGTACTGACAGCTGGATAATTCCCAGTGCTGTGAAACTACCTGCTACTGGAAAACACACACACATTGACTGCTGTGTAAGAAAACATATCCCACCAACCGGATATTAAAGAAACTGTCACTCATTTTCTGACCCTTCAGATAGATTTCTCTACTCTCTTCATTGACTATTCTTCTTTTGCTATTAAAGGTTATGACAACACCCTTTGCAGATTCTGCATCAGGGAACTAAAACTTAAATGCAGTACTTCTGTTAAGTACATTTATTTGTTTATTCTGAAACCATTGCTACTTTATGTTTCCTAAAACGAGTATTCTTTCTGACCACAAGCAACATTTTTGCCAATTTTAAATCCATTGGTTTTCAGGTGGTTTGCACCAGGTTTACACACTTGAACTTGCGGCTGTATTTCTTCTCAAATGATAGTGCCTACAGGGGAGACAGGAGCAGACAAAGCTAATAGGAGGAAGGAGTGAGAGGTAGAGAAATTGAGTGCTGACAGTGATTGATAGGTCCTGCCCAGAAGTTTTAAGGCATGGGAATACAACAGCTTGTTTGGGGTTTGAGTCTTTTAGACTGCCAAACAATGTCTATATGAGTCTTTAAAAGTCTGTCTAATTGAGCGTGTATGTGTGTTTTTGTGCTGTCGGATTACTCAAATCTGTATGTTAGAGATTTAATCAGGCTTATGCCAATTTTCTTCTTATTAAACAATTTTGTTTCCCTTTACTAAACAAGCCATTACAGAGAGAGATTAGCAATTATCTTGTTTTTTTATTTGGAACAAGAATAAATGAGTTATGGACAATAATTTAAAATAATATACAGTAAGCGTTGCATGACATGTAGCTCAATATGCAATTTTTTTTAAATTCTGGATTTTTTTGTAATTGTATATTCTCATAATTTAAAAAATGTTTTTTGTTAAGTCTGGAAAGCCGATTCTGTCTCATTTTCTCATGCCCCACTTTGCATCCCCGCAGGTGATCTTGCAAGCGTGCACAGGCTTATGCCCCTCAATGCGATTGTTTGCAGGCAGGAAGTTGGAAAAACAGCTATTCTTTCAAAACCATTCATGTGAGGTGTAAGGAAAAACATAAAACCATCTCCGTGCTGTCATATCACTTTCAGTGGCTGATTTACGACTAGTGACTAACTATGCTTTATTCACAAATGCACACCTTCACACACAGATGTCAAGCCAGTGTCAAGCCAAGCCTGCATGCCTAGAATAGTACAACACAGGTTCTCAGGAGCCTTTAAGGAACTGTCAATCAAGGCTAATTTGACCTTCAGATAACCTCAGACTCAGTCACTTTGTCAACTATTCTTACAAAGGGCTTATAGCTGATCTTATAACTTTATAATAAACAAAAACAAACCTAATAATCAGGATTTTTTAAATTTATATTTTGGAATCATTTGAAATTTGACATTGCACACAACCTTCTTTTGCAGCATCTATAACCTTCTTGCTTTGTGGCTTTTCCATATCTTAGTTCATTTTTGTACCCCTACAGTGATTTATCTGATTGGCTTTACACTGCTGTATTGTCATATGAGTCTAATGTTATTGTATTCCACTGACTAATTGAGTACTAACGTGGTGAGGACAGAAGCACTTTGTCCTGAATTCTTTTATTGGCTGCATTTTGTCCAATCCACACATCAGTTTCACACATAGGGATTTTAAGCAGCAGTAGTCTTGAAAAATCAAAACCAAAATTGAAAACATACATTTGACAGAAACCTTATAATAATGTTCCTAATTGTACACCATAATAACAAAATCTATTGGGCTGGTGTTGCTAGGCGTGTGATACAGTAGCACAGATCCTCTTGTCATTGGTCTCACCCTGATAAAGTTTCATTGGGAATCTGAGAAGACATTGACTGGGGTTTTACTGCAGGTTAAACTCTTACACACCTCTGCTTTTCTCATGAGAATACATTCCTGCCTGGTGTGACATTACAGGTGGTTTTCCTCTCACTATCTTGTCTTTTTATATTCACTCCCGGAAATCATAAACAACACCTCATTTTATTAGGGCTTGCAAAACTTTTCCTGTCTTTGATTTACCTTTGGCTGAACTCTTCATCATGACACCGATGACTTCTTTGTCATATTATTTTGATTACTTTTTGAATCTTCTGTCCAGGTGTGTACATGCGTCATCTCCTGTTAGAATTAAAAATGATTGCATTATGTAGCACACAATAGGCCTGGGCCATCTACTTTTTAATACTATATAATCTCCCATTATATACATTTTCTATATACCATGATTAGGATTCCGATATATTGTGATAATGTAACGATATTGCAGGCTGTTGTATCGGTAAATCAGAATTTATAATATTTTGTTTAAAATCTGAATTTATTCCTTTAAAAACAGTGATCTATTGTAGGTTATTTTGTGCAATATATTGAGTATTGCCATCTTGTGACGTTGTGTTATTGGTATTGTGAGCCATGTATTGCGTATCGAATCGTGATGTACCCTGAGGTTTCCAGCCCTAACCATGATAGCAGTTATAATTCCAAAGTCCCATAGGAGTCATAAACATGGGGGCGCTTTAGAGGCATTCTTTATTTGACCTCTGTAATGTGCCTATGTACATTAAGTATACAATTGCCCGGATCAATGTGGCAAAATTCACGCGATTTCGTTTATGTTCAGCAGGATTATTGGCTCAATAAAAGTGCATCAAAACATGAATTTGTGAATTATTTAATTGTCATTAATCGAAGATGTACCAATCTCAATCCAGTTCTGCATCTTCTTGATATGTACCTGTGTGCAACAGTTGAAAAAGATCCAGCAAATACTTTTTTGCTTGTTCACAGATTTGGTCGGTAATTAATTAATTACTTAATTAATATTCATCCAAGAAGTACCCAAATCGATGCAGTTCGGTGTCTTTATGGTATGTACCTGTGTACAAATGTTGAAACTGATCCGGCAATTCGTTTTTGAGTTATCATGTTCACAGCTAGGATCTGCGCCGACGTGATTCCAAAATATCATTGTTTCGCCGATATAATTAGGAGAGCCATTATTTAAAGATATATTCAAAGCATGGTTGAATTTTCAGTACCACCCTCCTGACACAACAGATGAGATACAGATTACAAATTACTATATGTTACAAAAATGAACCCGTTTTGAATGCAACTATCCCACAACAGGGATAGTTGCATTCAAAACGGGTTCATTTTTGTTAATGACCTTTTAGATACATCAGGTCACATTATCTCATTTAATGAATCATTAATTTATTCAGATCATTTAAGCAATTCCTATTAGCTGGAAACTAAAATATAACATAAATACAAACAATTAGTTTGTCTCCCACAAGTAAGATGCCAAACATGGTTGCACAATGCAAAAATTATTGGAATTTGTATACGTCAGGTTCCTCAACTTATCCTCACAGGGTCTGTTTGTATTGGGAAGATTTTAGATCAAATTATAACATTACAATAGACGCATATTCAAGAATATTCCAACTGACATTTTTTTTTTACAAAATAATCGCAACAAAAAAAATTAATATTTGTCACATTAAAAAAGGATCCACACTGCAGATTCTGTGAGGAAGAAGAGGAAGACATATTTTTTCCACTAGTATCTAACTTCTGGTTAATAGGAATAGACCTTAATATAACACTTGTAAATGTATTAAATATGATTTTATTGTTAGGAAAAACATTTTAATTTTAAAGCTAAAGAAACATCAACATTAGCAAAACCTTATTAATTATCATCTTTCTTTATGAAAAATATTTGCAAAAAGTAATAATCAACTATATGAAAATAATGAAAATGGGAGTACAATCGTATGTGCCTTGTAAACGATGGCTTTTCTTTTCCAATGTAATACTGTACTCTATTATTATATACTTGTAGGGTGTGGATGTTCAAGCCTGTGTCTACTATTTTTGTTTGGTATTCTTTCATTTCTTTAAAAAAAAAAAAAAAAAAAAAAGATAAATTAAATTAAGTGTCTGCCCAATGACACAATGGCAGTATGATTTGTTTTGAGTAAGGAAAGACTGCCAACTTCTGGTAAGCCGACAACCTGCTCTACCATCTGAGCCACTGCATGTCCACTAATATGAATATAAAAATGGATTTACTAGTTTTACTGCACTGTTGATTGAGACACAGAACAGTCTATATGGCTGTATTGTTCCATTGTTCTTGCTATTTTACCCTCTGTTGCAAAACGTGTTTCTCAAGTACCGCGCGCCTTTATTAACAAATAATCACTCATTTTTGATAGGTGAAAATTCTCCCCAGGTGGAATGGGAAGACAAAAGCTTAAACATGAAAGAAAAGCCTTTACTTTAAAGATGTAAAAAGATTAAAGGCACCATCAGACGTCACACTCCAGACACTTTGTCTTAATGGAAGACTTGTATGCACCTACTTAGATGTTAAAATAAAATAATGCATTTCTTTCTATAATATCTTCTGTCATTATTACAACACTTTGTGACTTGATTTGCTCATATTTTTTTATTAAATATTGATTATACCATTTGATTTATTTAGGATAAGAAATATATTGTTCCTATAAGCTTATAGATAATATTATTTACTAAATAGTTAGCAGCCATGGTTCTCAAATACTGGGTTTTCAAAGATCATAATGATGTTGGTAAAAATGTTCAGTTCAAACACAAAAAGGTTCTTGTTATTTCATCAAAAGGACTGTCCTACCAAACCAGTATGAATACCCCAATTTTGGCCAGTCAAAATATGGATTCCTTAAAAAAAAGGTTGCTGGGGTGGATTTCAGTCACCTTGGCATGGCTATCATTATCATTATAAACCATGGAGACAAGACAACATAGCCTAACCCTATACCTTTCTTCCATTGACATGAACATGAATTGTACAGGATTATCTTTGGGGCACTGATATACAGTATAACAGCTGGAAACCTTTTTAAAACAATCTTTCAAACTATATTGTTGCTACACCATGTGCTGTGAATAGTGCCAAGAGTCAGAAAATGTAACTAAAATCAATATAAGAGTAAATGTTGGCAATATTGACACTATTTCTACAGATTTGCCATCAAACAGGAAACCCAATCCCTTGAGCTGTCTTCAAAGCCACCAGACTACATTGGAGAAAAGAATAGAAACAGCCATTCATACTTGGTCTCCTTTTGCCAGTTCTGTTCTTTGTGCCTTTGTGTGACTTGGTGTGTCCATGCCTTATTTCAGATCACAACTAACAAAGCTGAACAACATAACGTGACAATGTGCAGCACACCAGGAACTCCAATGTTCCCTTGGATAAAAATGACTATTATGTGAGTGGGCCTGAACAGCCTTGTGACAACTTCTACAGCGAACACAAATATTATTGTCCTTATTAAAGATACATTATATTCACCCAGTTCGTCAATCATTTAGCTGGTCACAACTGTATACCAAGTATACAGTATATTCCTACAATACAAAAACTGACCATTATGATCTCTCTAGAGTCAACCTGATAATAAGTTTGCATAGGATTTACAGTTTATATTGCTTGACTAGAATCTCGTAGCTCTTTAGACTCAAATGCATTTATATACACACTGGCGGTGGTAAACAACCTATATATAGCCACAGCTGCACATTCAGTCATTAAAGTGTCTTGCCCAAGAACACAATGGCAATATGAACTGGTTGGAGTGAGGATTGAAATACCAACCTTTTGATTACTCTGCAGCAACTGCTGCCCCATGATTAGATTAAATTTGAGAAAGTCACAGTTTTATCATTATTGGTAACATCTTGTTCCCTTTAGACACCGCTGAGTACTAACATGGTACGTACAAAACTTGTTGCAGACTATAGTCTGGAAGTTTCTGCAGACACACACACGTGCACACACTTATGATGCAAATAGCCAGTGGCTGGTGCTTTGTGTCGAGCCCCTGAGTGCTTTAAATAACATGGCGGCAGGTGTTGAGGAATGCGCAGAATTCAGATGTGTGTCAGATGGTGCTGACTTTTGCTTACAGCACTGAGCAAATGCTGCAGATGTCCACTAAAGATGGATCACTTTAAGACAAAGAAACCATTAGATCGCCTCCTGATATGGAGTCATTAGGATGTGCTGGTGGCTGCTGGTTTAATTCTACACAAATTGTTGAATAAATGTGAGCCATGAGCAATGACTGGGCACTTGCACCAAACACACACAAACCGTCTTTCATCTACTCCTCCTACTCAGCATCAGCACAACACAGAGGTTATAGTGGAGGAGAAAATCATCCTCGCTTTTGGCCAGAGGTTGTTTGCAACTATAAGGGAGTATTCTTGTTTTACTATGACGGCTATTTCTAATGAGATAACACTGGACTAATTAATTGGATGCACACTATCAGCGCTGATGTGCCGGTACCACACCACAACAGCAGCCTCCAGAATAGCACTGGGGAATGTGTGAAATGAGAGTGAAAGTGATTGAGTGGAGGGGATTGGGTGTCCACAGGGCTTGTTTATTTATCCATGCTGTTAGTCTGTCCAGATGTTGTTGGGGAGAATTGGCTTTGTTTGTTCCAGTGCAGATCGAAAAAGTGCAGTGCTGTTATATCATTGCAGTGCAAAACTTCACAAAACTAAAGTCAGAAGCATGCAGTCTTACTGATACCAAAGATGTCCAGTACAATTCATGTTCATCTCAATGAAAGAAAGTCTTGTCTCCATGGTCTATAATGATGATGACAGTATCCATGCAATCATTTTCTTCCAAGGTGACTGGAACCTACCCTAGAAACTTTGGGTACAATCAGGGTACACCCTAAGTGGCCAAAAAAACGCTGGCCTGACACAGACATAAATACACTATCATTCCCACTCACATTTATTCATTGAGGGCAGGTTAGAGTCAAAAGCTGACCTAACACATGCATGTTTTTGGACAGTGCGAGCCACAGTACCTGGAGAGAACCCACAGTAACACAAAAGGGACATGCATATTTCACCTAGGGAGAGGGAGAGAGTCTGCAGGCCCAAGAATCAAACCCTCAACCTCTTTACTGAGAGGGAGAAACACAGGAAGAAACAACTCTACCACCAACAACCTCCATGATGAAATACATCTCTATATTATCAATAGAACTTATTCTACAGAAAAATACAGATTCACATGTACTGCAAATAGTTTTGGGACATCCGTGTGTTACGGTGGTCATTGTCCAATGAGAATATGGGATTATGGCTCTATGTGGCGCCATATTAAAAACCCACTGTGCTATCTGCAGTAAGGCTATCTGGGGTTGGGGAGATATGATGGTGAACAAAGCTGAACAGGGTGCATCCTCAGGAGAATAGCAGTCTGGCTGTTGGAGCCTTTCAGCTGCTCCCTTTGAGGCCTGGCTGTACACAACTCCTCATGAGGAGAGATGAAGGGCAGGAGGGAGTTGAAAAAAGATGACAAATCTTCACGAAGGAAATTAAAAGTGGTCCGAGTTTGTAAAGACAAGTGGGTTCCTTGAAATACGACATCAAAGTGAATCACACTGACAAAACAATTTACATATCTGTTGACAAATATTTTCTTAAAGATTATTTTCAGATCAATTTGTAATTCAAGTGTCCAACATAGAGTACTATTTTTTAACTCATGATAAGAAAATAGTGACTTCAGAGTGATATGTGATCACTGCATGCTGTTTGGGAGTTGGCTCAAATGTTCTGTGAATAAACTGCATGAAGTATTTTAAGTACTTCTAGAGGTTGTCACATATGCCTCTATCTTCTGCATCCTTTACAACTAACTTTACAACATTTTACTACATCCATAAATCTCTATTTAGTCTTCCTTTGGGCATTTTGTTTGGGAGTTCTAACCTTGTTTTTTTCTTTTTTACAAATGTATTTACTATCTCACTATCTTTCTGTACACATTCAACTCAGTCCGGCCTCTTTGACTCTGCCCTTATTCTGCCTAAAACAATAAGAATAGCTTGCATAAAGTTGACTTGAACTCATACTCCTGTGTTATATTGTACCAGTGTTTTTTACTCTGGTAGATGATTAAAGTCTATTAGTGAAAGTCTAAAGTCAGAAGTCTTCTCCCATACTCTCTTTAGCCCAAAAGCTTTTTCTTCAGACTGCACTTCCTTCAAATCTTCTCCGCACCACCCAAGGGGTTAACTTCACACCAACTAAAAGAGGAATATTCTATCAAAGTGGTTGGCTTGTATTAATTAACAGCAAAACATTGACTTAATGCATTTCTAAAATATGTGATGATGCTTCATTCCCACTGGTAATATAATCTCCAATTCATTGTGTTGTGTGGATCCGGGGAGCTAACGTGATGGTCTGCTTTAAACTAAAGCAAAACTGTGTTAGACAAGCACTAATCTTCTATCTGTATCTAACCTACTCGGGAATATTTCATCTTTTTGGGCAAACTTAGTAGTTAGTATTAAGTCAAATTGCCTGTACTCTTTCTTCACAAAGTAACTATAGGGCCAACACATATACAACTCATCAGAAAAGTCACTTACACTATGCAACTTTTTACTTTAACTAAACTTCAGTCAGTGTGATCTTAAATGACTTGTTGTGGGGTGAACGAATCTTCCTTGCGAGGATGAATGTCCCTGGAAGTCTCGGGTCAAGTCACAGGTCTCGCCAAAACCACA
>JAVQKC010028390.1:0-12156 GCA_036025475.1 Philypnodon macrostomus | reverse complement strand
GACACATCTACAGCCTGTCCGTCCTGGGAGTGGATCCCTCTATAATTTGGTTCTCCCTAAGGTTTCTCTTTTTCCCATAAATGGGTTTTTTGGAGTTTTTCCTTGCCGCGATGGAGGGTCTAAGGCCGGTGGATGTCCTGGGACAGTCCTGTTGTTTGTGTGTTATTAATTGTTTATAATCTGTTTGCAATAACCCTGTTTATTGTTTATTATTTACATGCATCTCTTTTTGTGAAGCCCTCTGAGGCAACTGTGTTGTGATATAGGGCTATACAAATAAAATTGAATTGAATTGAATTCTGTCATAATTATTTAGTCCTTTCCTGACCTCTACAGCAACATCAAATCAGAGTTTGACCAGTAGTAACGTTTTCTTTAGTTCCTCCCCTGGCCTCTATAGACTACAGACACAGCTCTACATTATAGATCAGGGTGAAGTAGTCCATTTTAAGCATTTATTTATTCATTTATTTTTGTAACTTTATCTTACTTCAGGAAGACACCTACAAGAACACAGGGAGAACATGCCAAGCCCTGGAATCAAACCTGGGACCTTCTTTCTGTGAGGCAACGGTATCCTCTTGGCACCTCTCTTCTATAATGGTCTGTTTTTACATTCTGAATGAATCTGCCATTCAAATTGGGTTCCAAATGCTAGTTCCTCCATTGAAAGAACAGTACTCATGCTGCATTCATCTGCTAAGAAAATTATGGTAAATAGCACTTGTCAAGGTCAAATCTGCACATGAATGACCCCTCGTAATTTCCACTGGAGAACCTGGAGATGATTTTGATACCCGAGTTGCCGAGATGAGGTCGGAGTTGACCTTTCAACATGGCAGAGAGCAGCGAAGGATGAAAATATATTATTAAACGTTTTTACTCCTGCTACACACTTACGTAGCACATATAAAATGTTAATGTCGACTGTATTTCCATGTCCAATATATGGCAGATGTAGGTAGATGCAGAAGTAGATTCATTCACCCAGCAGCAGGTTAAGATAGACTTTATGTTTGAGATGTTTCATTTCGTTACGACCACAAAAGCACTTGAACACAATCGTAATTCCCATTTCACAAGTAGAAAGGCTCATCTTCCCCACAGCACATGAACGCATACAAACTGACTACACAGTAACATGTGTCAAGTTAACTAAAACCGTTTGATTTAACAATACTAATTTGATATTTAGGTTCATGTTTATGTTTGGTTCAAGTTTAGTTTACTCACAAAGATGATATTTTATTAACCTGGAAATATTTTCCATACACTAAAAAAAAATAAAACGGTAAAAGCAACTTACTGCAAGCTATTTAAGCCAAGTCTTAACAATAGTTGGAGTAACTTGGGAGTTTAAGTTGGTATCACTTTTTAAGGCAACCGGCTTCCTACAAATGTTGGAAGGTTAGTCACAGTTTTCAAAGGACCCAAAAGCAGAAACACACAGTAAGTACAAAAGTCTTTATTCGCAGTGAAGGAGCTTGAGTGGGGCTGGGAGTAGACAACACCCAGAGACAGTAGACATAACAAACAATGTCTGTGAAGCTGGACCTCTTATACTGCTGTTGATTGCAGATGTGATCCAGGTCACTTCAGCTCTGACTAGCCATGCCCAAACAGGTGAGAACAGGCACACAGAAGGGAGGGGGGACAGAGAAGACTGCAGACTGTGACAGGGTTAGCTTCTCCTATTTGAAGTGTACAGTTCTTACTGGCACCAATCTGACCAAGTGTAGTGCAATTCTAACATGTCTATTATTCTTTAAAGTCTTCTAAGCAAATACATGGTAGCTGCTATTTCCAAAAATGTCTGGGATGATGGACTGACTGATATTGATAATGATATTACAACACAGAAAACTGCATAACCCCGTCTGTTTGCTTGCATTTCTAGTGGTAGTGTACTCTTCCCCCTAACATTTCAATATACATTCAGTTTACTCTTATAACAAGCCCGCAATAAAGTAGCCCACATGAAGCGGGGAGTACTTTGCAGTTCTGATGCGATTTCCCAAAGTGGAGCTCGTACGTCTGACCTCTGGATGTCAATAAATCCCATTGGCGCTCGGTGAAAGTCTTCCCATCAACTGTTCCCCATCCGTCATCTATTTCATCTCTCCGTACTACCCAGGGCCTACTTTTGACTCTGCGTCTTCTTACTTTGGCTCTCTCTCAAGATGTATTGATAATTTCCCGGGCAAAAATACGATTTCGGTTTATTCTACAGAGCGAAAAATCTAATAGCGGACGGCTCAATTGGATTGCGTTTTTACTAGAGTGGAGAACAATAAACATGGGGAGGATGAGAAAGGAAGGCTTGGATATAGAGATTATTGTTCAAAAGAGATCTGATGTGATTACAGGAAGCAATAGATGATAATTGCATCAGAACATGACTTTTTCCTGGGCCAACACTTATATTCATCTGGGTTATATGGCAACGCACGGAGCGACATGGAGGGTGCACCCACTCATTGTAGTGATGTGAGCGAAGGGAGGGGGGAGTCAGTGCTAGGTCAGGAGGATATACTACAAGGCTGGACTTTGAACTTTTACTTTGTTAAAGATGGTATTTTCATGCTGTTTTGTATAGTTTGTCGAGACATTTACCAATTTACAAGATTCATTCCTTTACTTCCTAACTACGGTGGAAGAGGTGGGGTACACATCATGGACCATGACACCCAGACAACCATTCACTCTCACATTCATCAAGTTTTTGACACATTACATTTTCTAGGTATTTTTAAGGTATTTTTAGATATATATTTTTAAGTAGCAGTGTTTTATAAAAGTATAATTAGTAAACTATTGTGGTCGCTTACCTTTTCCAGTAAAACCCCAAAAAAAGAAACCAATCTAATTTAGCCTAGCTCAATGCTAATACTGTATGGTAACTACAAAATAAATCACTTGGACACTGGTATATACTTCACTAATGTTTTCTGACATTACTCAAATGTATCAGCTGCCAAAATCTGCTTATTAATACTTAGCAATGTTTGGTGGCTAATGCTAATTTCTACATAGAAAATGTATTACAGTTAGCTTTGTTTGCTATTCTTTAGAATGTTTACAGAAGGGTCTATTGCTGGAGTAATGTGCTGTGGCACTCCTTCTCTTTTGTTGATCACATTCTGAAGTTAGCCCAACCTTAACTGTAGAAAAACACACAGCGAAACAGCAGTACAAGCACAAACTAATGAGCGTGAGTTTGCCAGGCCGTCTGTTTGGAAGCCGTGGTGAGGGCCAGCGCTGAAAGATGGCCACTTTTACAAGGCACGACAATGCAAAAGAAAAATACCCAAACCGGCCAACTTTGATGGGCCCTGAATATATTGGGCTTTCATGTGTGTGTGTAGCAGCAGCAGCAGCGGGTGGGGGGCAGAAGGGTTAAGTAGGATAGAAGGCACCCATACTTCAGATTGGCAGCAAGCCTCTGCAAGGATAATCTAATCAGGAGAGGCAATTGAATTAGCGAGGGTCTCCGGGGCCACGAGGAGCAGCCGGTGGCAGTGTGCTGCTGCTGTTGCTGCTGAGGGCCCCCAACCCCCCTCCCCAGCTCCCGCACCCCACACCCCAATGCTGTAGCACCAGTCCGGGTCGGCGCATGAATGCAGATGAAATTTGAAATATGAAAATATCCAATAATTTATGGAAGTTGTCAGGAACACGGGAGCCAAGCTGCTGCTGGTGGTGGTGGTCGCTGAGGGAGAGGTGTGGGGGAGAGGAATGGTAGAGAGGAGGGGGAGAGTGGTGAGTTTTCTGTGGAGGTTAAAATGTCTTCCAGGAAGGATTGTGCACTTTACAGACAAATACAACAATATTTTTATTTTTGAAAGGGGGCCATATTGTAGCTTTTTCTAGATCTAGTTGTGTTTGCCAAATATAATAATGGATTAGATTTATCTTGTGCTTTACACCTCCCTCCATTATTCGTTCACTCCATCACAAACTATCTCTCTTGCCCACAGCTGCCGTGGGGCTGACTGACAGAGACCTGCCAGCCATTCTGCACCTACAGGTTCTCCAACCACCACTAAACACCAATCACTCGCCTTCACTTTACCATTTCACATTTTCTGGCTTTATTTAACGTTTTTGTAATGTTCACTATACATCCAATGCAAACAATGGAAAGAAGTTGTAGTGGTCAATATATTGGGAAAAATATAGAATTATATATATTCCTAAGACATGCTATGTGTATGTGGCCTAGCATGAATACCGACTGTACATTTAGCATTCAAGAATCACTTTGTACCCATTAGATATGCAGATGTTCGACCCAGTTATACCAGTAGGGGGAGTCAAGAGCTACTGTTACTGCCACAAGCTAAAATCTTAAAATTAAACTTAATTATTTTTAATTGTGGTAATGCAACACATTAAGTTATGGATATGTAAATTACAGAAAGTAGGGATAGGTGTCTCTGTCTGATTAAACATTTACTCCCCCGGTAATATGGGTTTACACCCAGGACTTGAGTCGTAGGGGCTAGTATTTTCCAAAAGATACTAACCAGCTAGGATTTTTTCACTAGCCACAATTATTTGTGTCATGTGTAGCATATAGTTAGCTGAAAATATAGTTAAAAAAGAATATAGGTTTTACAGTTAGAATTATATATTTCTATCTGACATTATCAGCAAAATTGAGTTATTCACATATTCCTATTCTTGGATCTTTAAAGATAAGATCTTAGAGTTTTATTCATTTTTAAGCTTTTTATTTGTCAAAAATGTAAGTTGTATCTGTAATATCAAGCCTTGACTTGACTATTTGAGTGGACTCAAAAGTAGTCAAAACGCAGATAGAACTTTTTCATTCTAAGGGGACGATTTGCATGTTTTTGTTTGAGGTAGTCTGAATTGGCTGGACATTTTTAAACATAGCTGGATAAAGCCAGGTCTAAACTAGTTAAATGTTCAGTATGTATGCAGCAAAATCCAACAGGACGAATTGGTGTGTGATAGTAAATGTGGTCCTAGCCATAAGTAAAACCTACCTGCTTTTGGCTAGTTGGCTAGTGCTAATGTCAAGCTCTTTTTTGCATTTTTTTTTCTCTAACTGACATTTCCCTTTTATTACACCCACGTACTTAGACATAACGTTTCTCATAAACTAGTCAAATGTAAGATGTTGTGGTTTGAGCCTGCTGCCACAATGTTGTCCTCCCAGTGTTACTGTGGTTTCATCTGTGTCCATATAGCCCCTTTCAACGTTTGTAAACAGAAAGTTCTAAATTCCAGAATTGAAGCAACTGGAGGCAAAACCATAATACATTTTCAATGGAGAAATTAGAATTCCATCCACTCGTGTGGTGATGTCAGAGCCTGGTTAGGAAACATTTTTGAATGTACCTCCCATTGTATGTTTATTTAATGTACATTACATGTACAGTTATTATTCTATCCTTCACCAGAAACCCTACTTTTTGTGAAGTTAACTCAATTTTTCATCCAGTTGCTTCCATTCCAGATCTTTGAACACTCTATGAGACAAGCATTTTAAAGGTCTATTAGTCCATTATTCATTCACTTCACAGTCACACACTGGGGTGGTTGGCTTCCTCTGTAGCCTCAGCTGCCCTGGGGCAAACTGACAGAGACGTGGCAGCCATACCACGCCTAAGTTCAGTGTTAGTAGTATCTTGCAGGACTCAACAACATTATGGGATTTCACAATGTAATAATTGTAAATGTAGGCAAGTAGTATATTAATATAACAAAACAAATTGATCACTGTGCTAAATATTTATGTGTTGTGTTGCCAATTACAGAAAGAGTCCTTTTAATTCCCATCATGGTCGCCCTTCCAGTACATGGCCTTGTGTGACAATCGGCTCTCAGGAGGAAGAGACGGAGCGATGAAGGCTGGAGGGTGAGAGCGGATGAGATGAAGATGACGATGAAGATGGAGGCAGCACGAGGGAGAGGCTCTTAGACAGATTATAGCTCATTAGACTTTACCATTATGTCAGGCTGAATCCTTTTTCATTTGCACAAATTTGCTTGGAATTTTTTCTTATTTAGGCCGGCCTCCATTATCGGGGCTGGAAATCGGATTAGCCTATGATGATTCTCCGGGCTCGCTCGCCAACGTTTTCCCCAAGTGGCCAGCGCCGGTGGCTTGGCTTTATCCTGGCCTTTTGTTAACCTCTGCCCGTCGACAATGCACACAACAACAGCCGTGATATGAGATAATTCCCATAATGGCCCAACCCTTGATTTGATTTGTTCATATACTGCACATACAAGCTGTTTACCCGGGTCAGCACACAGCATCACATCATTGAATACACACAGGACTATAGTTTGAAAGTTTTTGGTTTAGCTCAGATGTGTCCAAAGTGCAGCCCAGGGGCCAGTTACGGCACATGGCAAGATTTAAATCGGCCTTTCAGCTTCAAAGTAAAATGTAGCACTTTTGTCTCTCAACACTGTAGTCCAGACTTAATAAGAAAATGTTACAAATAAAAATTAGGCTTCAAATTGACTATCTGACGCTGTTCTGTCATCTGTCTGTAGAGGCCAGCGGAGGGGGAGGGACAAAAGTCAAACTCGAGCACTATTGTTCACCCACTAACTATGTGGCCAGAGAAGATAATAATAATAATTCTGTGATAAATTCTGTAAAAAGTGCTCAAGTAAAAGTAAAAGTAGACATGTGAGATTAAATGTTGTGTATTTCATATTTTAGTTTATATTATAGTATTTTAGTTTATATTATAGTAATAGCTCCCAACTAAGATGGGAAAAAGACTTTACTTACTTAAAGCTGCACTACCTGATTTTTTAAAACTTATATTTAGGCCAAACTAGTTACTCAGTCAATAGTACAGTTAAACAGAAGTTGTCTAAGAAAAAAACAGACTTTGATGTCCTTTATGGCTTATTTAGAAGGGTTTTTGTTGACAGCTCCACACAGGTAATGTCAGCTCCACACAGGTAACGTCAGCTACACACAGGTAACGTCAGCTCCACACAGGTAACGTCAGCTCCACACAGGTAATGTCAGCTACACACAGGTAATGTCAGCTCCACACAGGTAATGTCAGCTACACACAGGTAATGTCAACTCCACACAGGTAATGTCAGCTCCACACAGGTAATGTCAGCTACACACAGGTAATGTCAGCTACACACAGGTAATGTCAGCTCCACACAGGTAATGTCAGCTCCACACAGGTAATGTCAGCTACACACAGGTAATGTCAGCTACACACAGGTACTGACAGCTACACACAGGTAATGTCAGCTCCACACAGGTAATGTCAGCTCCACACAGGTAATGTCAGCTCCACACAGGTAATATAAGTTTTATTTGATGCAGCATTTAGCATAAAATATTAGCATTGTGCTTATAGCTAAATAAAATAGCTTTCTTGATTTTTAGGTTTTCCTGAACAAGTACTAGAAATGTTGACGACCACAATAATTGACCCAGAGATACAAACATATTGACAAAAAACATATATGTTGGCTGTCCCAAAACATGGTATGAAATGAATTGAAAAGCATGCATCATTCGTGAAAGGGTCTATAGCTTTCAATGCTTTATTTGATTTGAACACTAAGAAATGAAGTTAGTTTGGGTTTGTTAATTAGCCTCTAAAACATCTCTCTCTGGCATACTAACTTGACCAAATGCATGTAGATAAAACAATAAATGTTGAAAGCAGAACAGTGAACAGGTGTGTCGGTCTCCCCATTGCTAAATAATCCCACAATTACTCAATTACAATCTGTGATAGAATCAAGTTATGGATACCCCATGAATACCCCGTGCACTAATCACAAATCAGTGAAGACAAGTAGATATTGTTAACCTATTGCATTTGAGCAGATTTACCTAGCTGTAATTTAGTTAATAGTAATCAACTGTGATATGTAGTTAATTGGGCGGTATTAGGTTCTTTAGTAAATAATTTGTTGATTGCAATTTGAAATTCTACAGGCCAAAGACTTGAGAGAATTTGTGAATCTAAAACGCCTTATAACAGTGGTTCTCAAACTGTGGCACAGATACCATTGGTGGTACTTGGCCCCTTTTTTGGTACCTCTTTCCTGCTAAGAGGAAAATTATTTGACTCCAAAGCTGTGATATCTAACCCCTCACCACTAACTGTACAGCAACCTGCATTCATGATTTGGTAAATAAATCTAAATTGATTCAGGATCCACATTGTTTTTTTACCAGTGTAGACTCATCTTCTGTGTGTCCATTCTTACAAAACATGCTTGAAGTATTGCAGAAAATATAACAAAGAATCTGACTTGCATATTGTTTGTTAAACCAAGAGTAAATTATTCAGAGCGATGTATAAGGCCAGGGACACCACGCTGCTCCCTGATACGTGGTGTGTACAGTGATTAAATATATACTCTTTTACCAACTTTGTTTGGTCACGTGACTTTTGTTTTTTCCTCGTGTGGTGAAAGAGAAGAGAGAGAGCGGTAGATGGTATTCATTGACTATATATTAGGATCTAGAGCCAATTGTAGTCAGAAATATATATCTTCTCTATGTATGAGAACCATGCTGCAACTGCTCACTGCATGCAGAAAGATTTGGCAAGGGATAACATTTTCAGCCAAGCTCAGTGAGTCCCAGTGTGGCCTAAGTGACCTGACAATAATATTTTTATATTAAAATAGAAATATTACCTACACACATTTGGATTGTATATTGTTTCCTTCACATTTTAAATCCTTGCATCATTTTTGAATGTTGTAATATGACCGTAATCTAAATTTACTACCTCATATTAAATCAATGCCAATTACAAGGTCCTGGGTTCGAGTCCCTGAGTTTTCACAAATCATGTCACTAAGTTATTCTAACTTCATTCTATAATTTGTTTTCACATAACTGACTACTACAACTCTATTCTTTCAAGTTGTTAAAACTCACTGAAGATATTTTTCTGATGCTTTAACTTACCATTTTGGATATAGCAAACAGGAGTGAGTTGTAGTCAAAACTCACATTGTTATGTGGGTATCAACCTAAAAGATATAGACTAATCCTCTAGCTAGGTAAATCTTCACCAAGATCCTGACTCCCCGGGCACTGCACTGCTCCTGACAGGTTGCCCCAGTGGCATTGACAGATGGGTCAAATGCATAGGACACATTTCCCTACAGGAGCAATAAAGTGTAACCGTAAAACTATTTTGCAGTGCAGTTAGCTGTATTTAAATAAATCTAGGAAACATCATCATCTTTTGTTTTTCTTCAACTGCTGATGTGACAGAACTCTGTCAATTGCCTTTACTTTTTGAAAACAGTATATATCAGTTGCTATTTACCAGTTGGAGCCTTCCTCCATGCAGCAACTATATGGGCCCTAGGTATACTCAGAGTCTTAGGAAAACACACTGACAGAACACTATTGATTACTTCACACATTCCAACACAACAACTAACAAGTTCTAACAAGTCAAGTGAGTTAACTAACAGATTATTTGCAATTGGGTTTTGTTTTGTCATTTATTTTTTGACAACACATTGGATGCACTGATATGTGCTCAACATCTGTATTGGCTCATATGCACAAGGTTGGCTGATAATGGAATCAGCTTATATTGTCAATAAAACAAAAGAAAAGCCAACTCAAAAAGTATCACCTTCATTTTGTCTCACCATTTATGGATTAATAAATCAATTTAAAAGCACTTATTTCTATGGTAAGTTTGGTTTGGGGAAGCAAAATCAGTCACCTCAGCTTGGTATTATTTTTTGAGAATGTGGTCCTTGGGAATGTGGAAAAAAAGCTTGTACAGACCCCTGATTTAAACACCCCTGATTTAAACACCCCTGATTAAAAGTATTTTTTATTTGTTTATTCTCAACATGTTCTTCCTTATTTTATGAAGCCTTCAGACAACAGCTTTAATGACACTCTGATCTCCTGTGTCTCTTGTCAGGACATCACTTCTTATCCAGCGAGGTCATTGCCTGCAGGACACTTGTTTCACCGCGGATTCCTCCAAACTCATGGGGCTGGAGCAGATTGGAGCCTAATTGTGCTTTTGAGGTGCTCTGTGGTCCGGGGGCTTCAGCTCGGTCTGGGGCCCTGGCTCTGATGGAATCCAGCCAGGCTCAGTCTTATTGATGGGCAGCAGCAGAGGTCAGCTCAGCCCAGGGGAGGGAGAGAGGAGCGGGATGACCACCACCAGAGAGGTCACCATCACCCAGGTCAAATCCATTTTCTTTCAAACGCTGACAGTCTTTTCAACTTCCAAGGGTTGGACAGTTCTCATTTCTCAGCAGTGTGAAGGCCTTTTTGCAGATCTACTATTTGACTAAACGCATGTCAGTGCTTGTCTATGTGAGTCACTGGTCATAGGCTTTAGTCCACCTAAAGCCCATAGTAGCTTGTGGGGGCTCTAGTTCTGTGACCTCTAGCACGAATCAAAGGAAGAACATAAATTAATGTTTTAATTGCACATAGTTAACCAGTCAAAAGTGTATGTAAAGGCTTTGCTTTGGAGGATGTCCCACTTTGCGTTGGATTGCATGGCACGTTGTGTCCCACATTTTGACGCATGTAAAACAATTGTATTTATCTACATTCATTACCACTTTCTCCATGTTCTGAAATCTGTATAGTTAATGTAAGATTAGAAATTGACTCTGAGCAAGCAACAAGCTACTGACAATAGACAAAGTGGCCTGTTAGACATGCTCATGATATGGCATTATTCACTGTATTTACTCTATCACTGCAGTTTTACTGTGTTTGTAACATGCCTGGCTTTGAACCACTTAAACACACTTAATGTCCCTCATTATGATATTTTCATCTTAGTACAGTATAAACACTGTGCAGAGGCTAAAGAGACTCACAAGACATGATGTCAATGTATGTTTATTACAAAAACATTATACATACATTTAAAAAGCATTTTATTCCCACAATATAAAATATTATGTAACGTTTAAATTTAACCTATTTTAAAATACTAGTTCTAATATTAGCTCCTCAACACATCCATATTCAGTGCAGTCTGCAGGTCTTCAAGTAGTGCATTCTTGTCTCTCTGTATCAGAGAAAAACATAAGAGCTATTGCCAGAATATAACGTGCCTTTTAGATTCTTAACATCTTCAATTCTCTCATTTACAGAATATCAGACATGTCCAAAGTGAGGCCCATGGACCCGTCAATTGGCCCTCAGCTTAAAAAATAAAATGCATTTCCTTTGGTCATTATTTAAACAGCTTTTTAGTAATTTGAACATATTTCCTACAGCTTTCAAACCGGTCCAATCTTCCCATTTGTGACAATAAGTTACTGACAGATTATGGCATTCAAAAAATGACCCATTTTCCAACAGACTGTAAGTATATATTATTTAGACCGGTCCTTCTGAACTGTAAGCCAGGATTCAGAAGTGTGTCGTGTGAAAACAGGAGGATTTAGTTTAGATTTACAGTAGATTCAGATTTATTTTGTCGACGTATTTTATGAAATTATTAAAAAACAAAAAGTGTTTGGCCCTTTCCACTTTCCCATGTTCTTTTAAATATGGCCTTCTATGCCACAATTTTGACACCACTGCTGTATATGCAGAGTATTCAATGTATATGCACAGTATTCGCTGTATATGCAAAGTATTTGCTGTATATGCACAGTATTTGCTGTATATGCACAGTATTCAATGTATATGCACAGTATTTGCTGTATATGCACAGTATTCGCTTTATATGCACAGTATTCAAAGTGGAACATGGAACCAGATAATTCCATATGTCTGCAACAAATAATTTGTCATTTTTGGTCAATAAACACATATGTGATGAAGTCCCAGATGAGGCTATATTAGTATAAACCAGACACTTTGTTTTCAACTTTCTGGTCATTTCCTCTGAAGTGCTGCCAGCATTTCCAGTTCCTGTTTTCCATTAGTTGTCCCAGTACTTGATGATCCATCTCTTATTCCATACTATACTACACACCCTCCAGCCCTGCACCAGCCAGACCCTGCTGTTTCACCCCACACACATCCGCCGCTGCACTGATCCATCGTCAGCCTGCTGCTAACCGGATTACCCTGTCCCACTCGCTCTCTCTCTCTCTCTCGCTCTCTCTCTCTCTCTCTCTCTCTCTCTCTCTCTCTCTCTCTCTCTCTCTCTCTCTCTCTCT
>JAVQKC010028374.1:0-25910 GCA_036025475.1 Philypnodon macrostomus | reverse complement strand
TCTATCTATCTATCTATCTATCTATCTATCTATCTATCTATCTATCTATCTATCTACATATATACATATATACATATATACATATATACATATATACATATATATATATAATACTGATTGACTTCTGGTAATCAAAAAGACCAAAGATAATGAGTACAGAAGCATTATCATTCATACATACATAGAGCTGGTCTCTAACAGTCCTGCAGGGTTTGATGTTAATGTCATGTCAGTCATCTGGTCCACAGGCGGCTCCATTAACTAATCACCCCCTAAGGATACTACACCAATTAACTGTGTGTGTGTCTCTCACTGAGCTGCTGCGGTACACTCACCTACAGCACAGTCCTACAAATATTAACTTCCTGCAGGTCTCATTAGTTACAGGCAAAAGGTCACAGAGTTTGAAATAAGCAACAGGTTAAAAACGAATCTGTCCTACCAATACTTTTTAATGAATGTGTTAGTGTTACTGTTATTACGTCACTACATCAGTCAAGGCAAATAGTGGACACACAGAAGGGGAAACCAAAGTGACTACTGAGATGGTCAGCGCCTGAGCATACAGGGGTACTTAAACGTGCACCAATGAAACTAAATTATATTAAAAAAGAAACTCGAGTTTTTGCTTGCAACTTTTGACAATCAAGGGACCTGATATAGGTTATACCCTGGGGCCCTAAAAGAGAAATATGTCACTATTCTTTTTACTCCATTAGCTGTACATACTACGGTCCATATATATGTGTTGGATATACTGTATGTTTCTGTTTGTAGTATGAATGTTAAGGGAAAAATAGTCTCTAGTCTGTGTGTATAGTCTATTTCTGCATTTACATTAATGTATTATCAGAGGTTTGAATTGACCATTTACCACCAGCAAAGCCATGTGTGAAAAGACAATGTAACAGGGGCTTGTCATGCGTGTTGGTGGTGCTGTTTTTGTTTGTTCTTTAAATGTTGACCGTGACAAAGTCAAAATGTCATCAAACATTTTCCCAAAAAGCTCTGTCTGTGCTGCTCTCTCAGTCTCTGAAAGACTTCTAAATGAAGCGTGACATGTCCATCTATCTCTCACATACTCCTGCCTCTTTACATCATCTCTGTTGTGGTCACCATAGCAACTAAGCGCCATTGATGACGCGCCGTCTTCCTCTATATTTACTCTGTTGCTGTAGCGACGACCCAGACGTGCACTAAAGAAGAGTAATGGCCCCTAACTGTAGTGATTTCACCGGTGTAAACCTGAGAAACTCTCGTTGCCCTCAAGAGGCAAGAATTTAAAATAGATGTCTAAAAGAAGAAATGAAAGGTGTTTCCCACAGTTTTAGCTACAGGCCTAAAAAGCAGCTTCATACGAAAGCTCACATTAACATAAACTAGGCCTCATACTTTTATCATGTTGCATGTCTGTTCTGAACAAAATGGATGCAGGTTAAATGTCAGCAGTGATACAGGAAGTGAGTGAATAGACAGTACACACACGGTGTCAGCTGTGATATGTTTACTGTCACTGGTTTGTTAATGGGGCTCTTGTTGAATGCCTTAATGATGTGCTTAGTCTCTTTCTTAGAAATAGACAGCAGTCTATTTTTATTCCGTTCATGTCTTTGGGCAGCTGTGGCAGAAAAACGAAATATAGAACATTAAGAACACCAGAGTTTCTTCACATTCTCAAATACTCATGTTTTTTTACACAAGTGACATTGGGATATCTTCAAAATAGAAAGCACCATTATTGTAATAATTAGGAATTCTAATTTATGTCCTACCTTTGGGTTAAGGACCAGCTGTTGCTCGTCGAAGTGCAGCAAAGCCACAGAGTTTGACTCTGAGTTGTTGACAAAGATCTGGAGGCATGGATACAAGGACGTGCCCTTACAGTCCGCCCCGCAGGTAAACACACACTCAAACATCTCCTCAGGATGTAGTACTGACACCACCTGTACACAGACAAGGAGGACGTCATGAGAAATATCGTACACTATTCAGCCTTTATAACACTAGAATCGTTTGACACTTTTGACAGAAAATTAGTGAAGTTTAAAAAAGCAAAGCAGCAGTTCAATGTGCCTGTACATTCTACAGTAAAAAAAGTTCCATTTATTATACTTTACATAATTTATAATATGCTGGCACATTAGGCGTTGACAAATGACAAACCAGACCCTTGCACTTCTACAGAAAGGCACCAGACGCTGAAGTGAACAAACACTGTGATGCAGAAGTACACATGACGCCGAGCCAAATAAATCTCACGTATTAATTCATCATTCACAGAAAGCAGGGGTTCATGGTGTAGCCTTTGTCATTTATGTCACAAAAAGCTTTGACAAACACTGGCTTCCAAATGCTGCGCAAATGAGTTTCAGTGAATGTGACGCAGCATTCGGGACCTGCTGAGACCCGCACAATGTATAGAGCCTCATAATTTACAAGTCTGGGACATGGTTAGTTAAGGTATACCCCTCGTGAACATGTATAATTTGAGATAGTTTTTCAATGTAAACAATAGGCCTTCAACAACAGGAAGGCACATTATTAAAATCAATAGTTAAAGTGTAAAATGTATGAGCAAAACACAAAAAAGCTGATTATTTGTCAAGCAGTCACAGGGATGTTTATAGAGTGATGGCAGCTCAGTGTGAGATCAACCACAATCACTGTCCATCTGCAACTGGTGCCAAAAGCTTCCATAAAACAATGCGGGCTATAGGCTTTGGTACAGTTCCTGAGATTAAATAAAAGTCTTTGTCTGGAAGTCATCCTATAAAACAAAGTCAATAAGCATTAGACACTACAAGGGCCTATAAAACATTGATTGCAAATGAACAGCTTAAGTTTGTAGGTGTAGCCCACTCAAATAATGCACAGTGTAAAGAAACCCATAAAACTTCATCAAATCATTAAATCTTTGCCAGTGGGTGATCTCTTTTTAATTATTAGGCCCTATTAATTAAATAAGCTGAGGAACAAAATGTAGCCAAACCAACCAATGTGACAACTGTCAACTAAAACACGTGAACTATGTTAGTGAATGATCCAGCTCTACACAGCAGACATATGTGGTGGCAGTTACCATCATCACATGTTGTAGGCTGTGCTGTCATGTTAAGAAGCGGGGTAGTGTGTGGACGTGCATCGTGGTCGTGCTTACCGTACAGTTGGCCGGCTTGCTCTGGAGGCTCTGGAGCGTTGGGCTGAGCCAACAAAAGCCCAGGATGAAGAGGCTTAGGATGCCACAGGCGATCAGGAACAACCCCAGTCTTATACTCTTGTCCTCCGCCTCCGAGTACTCGTACGACACCCGAATCTTCGCCATGGCAGCCCCGCGGAGCTCACCCCCGACAGCGGCATGGAGAGCGCGGAGCCGGGAGGGGTGGCCGAGGTGCACGGCGTGGAGGAGAGACGTGGAGGAGATGTTGTGGAGCAGTGTTGATACAGATCCAGGCTGAAGCGGTTTCCGCCTCGCCCCTCACTGGATTTTGTCTCTGAATTTATCCAGCCTTTATTTTAAGTCTGCATCTCACTCTGGGTTTAAGCCCCTTTCTCTGATAGTTTTACCTGTTGCTCTGTCATCTCAAGAGCTTTAAGTTTGGAGCTCACAGTCACACATGGGCTAGCCCCCTGCACATGTGAACTGCAAATTAAAAAGAACTACAAAGCACCCAGATAGTGCAGACCTCCGCCAAGGTAGCTAATTTCCCCTATATGCTATGCACTCCTAAGGCCCTTTTCCACTAGGCTGGAACAGGACACTTCAAATGGGGTGATTCCACTAGGCCTAATCGTCCTAAAACGATTCCAAAGTGATCTGTCCCGAGGACCACTCTGAAGTAGGGTCCAGACTGGTTACAGCGCATATGTTAGCATCTACTGTTTTCTGTTGTGGTTCAACAGGCTCATGCTACATGTACTAAAACATGTCATTTAGATTTTAGATGACTGTAAACACACGTGTGACCATATGAAGAGTTTGAATGTGATACACTGCGCTGGGCTGGGCTGAGAATTGAATGAAAGCTACAACTGGACAGGAAGTAGTTAGCTTTAGCTGCAGCCTCACTGATCGAGATACACCAGGATTTACTGTCATCTTTTTAATAATTATTTGTAATGCCTTGGTATTTTATGCTTCAGACATGATTTATATATGATGAGCAAAGACCAGCTTCTGCTACATAAACAGTGTGCACGTAGCAGAAGCTGGTCTCTGGGTCCCACAAGAATGAAACACATTCTTCTTCGGAGAGACCCTTCCCAGTCATTCTATCTGTTCTGCACAGTGGAAAAGGGCCTCTAAAACCTGTCGCAGCCAAAGTTGCAGTACGGCAACTTCCACGTTCGTCCTACCTTTTCAGCTTCTTGCTCAGATGACAGGGTTTTTTTGAGACTATTACTGTTGTTTCTGTGGTTTTGGTAGCCTCTCATTGTATTAAGATGATTTGAATGATTTTGAAATGATGTCATTAATAGAAACAAAGAAAAATAACTTTAATTAATAATTGTGTCATTTTCTCTGGAGGGGTGTCCAGTCCTACAGAAGGTTCTATGCAGAACAGGAATGTTTAAATGTTTAAAACTTACATATAGCGCTACAACTAATGAAAACCTGCATTTGATACCGCGTAATCCCAGAGTATATTATAGTAGAGACAAAATAACTAGTTTTATTCCACAGCTCCTACTTGTTGGGGGCTGCCGGCAGAATGACTCCCTCATAGATAACTTTTGGTACTGTGAATAAATCCCAAAACCCTGGAGGGATATTGAAAGGTGGTTATAAAGTGTCTGTAATCAGAGACTTGTGTTTACACCGGAAGCTTGTCTTCTTCAAGATATATCCAAAATGATATATCCCTTAGGTTGGCAAATATTAATGTCATCACTAAAACATTTATATTACAGCACTGGAACAATAAAAAAGCACCCGATATAGACAAATGGAACTCATTGATGAGACGTTAATTAAATATACAGCAGCAAAGGTTTTTGATGCCCTGCTGCCTAGCCAGCCGAAGTGCAGTCCAATACTACCTACAGTCAGACAGTATAAGTAGATGTGTCTGTAGGCACCAGGAGGTCTGTGTGAATGTGTCCTACTCTTCGTGTCCTTGTCTTGTCTTTATGTGCGTCTTGTCTTTATGTGCGTCTTGTCTTGTCCTTTTCCTTGTACATGCCTCTCTTGTTGTTTGTGTTGTCCTCTATGTCCCTGAAAAGCAAGCAAGTGCAATGTCCAATTTTGATAATCAGCTTGTTTAATTTTTGTATTTGGTTGATGAAAAGTTGTCAGTGACCTGTGAAATATATTCATGTTGTTGACCACTCATTGTAAAATAAAATAAAAACATAAACAAAACAAAAAAGTGTACATCTGCAAAGACTAAGCATGAGGGTTAGGCGTCTCACATTGATCAGGTGCTCTCACAAGAGAGGCCCAGCAGAGCCAAGAGAAAGTGCCATTCTTTGAGAAGATCCTACATCCAGACCGTGCTCCGGATGAGTCCCAAAATCTAATTACTTCTTCCTTTTGTCATTCGTCAGCTTCCCTGAAAATGCTAACAGACATGCACGCATGCCACCGCTACCGAAAACATTACCTCAGACAGAGGTAATTATAACCAGGGCTTGACATTCACTTTTTAATTAAGCTAAATCAGGCCTTTATAAAGTTCAAATGTATAAAAGAACTGGACAAGTTGTAGGCTATACATTGTAGCTGACAGCACATCAGGCCCCTATAGGCTAAACCTCTGGATTGACTCACAAACCCTCACAAAATAATAGGCTAATAATAATAATAATAATAATATACATGTAGGCCAAACACAACATGCACATGTGCAGCAGGCGTCATGTAATATGTCTTTTGAATCTTCATTGTCAGATCAATTGTAAATTCACCATTGTAGACTAATATACCCATGTACCTTCAGAAGCCCCAGATGCCTCAATTTATTTCCCGTGAAGAGCACGAGGGGTCTGGGGAGAGGGAAGTCTGGGCAATGGGCATCTCTGTTTAGGCTGCTGCAGCTACCCCACATCGAGCACAGGGACAGAGGGCTATGACCCTGAAGTGTGGTGTGGCTTGGAAAGAATATAAAATAGCGTGTTTGTTACATAACTTGTGTCTATTACAGATTAGATACATCAAAATATGATCTCATTATAATCACTTACTGTCCTAATTATTCAATCATGTTTAATCTGACATGATCAATTATTACATTATATTTGGTTAGTTATATCTCTAAAAAACTCTACACTATACAAACACACAGTTTAATGTTATTTTTGTATACATGTTTGGTCTATTATGTGGCCTCAGAAAAAGAATATGTTTCTGAGTGATGTGCTCTTTCTCTGTTAAGAGGCTTATCTCCTGCAGCATGTAACAGTGAGAGAACAAGCAGCCACCGCACGAAGTGAAACACACATCTGGACTGAATCTCACCTTACAGAGAATAGTGATATATTAGATACAAAGAGATATCAAAATATAAGCTCTAACACCCTCAAAATATGCCCAGACAAGCCTCACATGTCTTTGAGAAGTCAAGGTCTATGTTTATTTAAGTAGAAATAACACTTTTTCACCCAGTTATCCTGCTGTAAAGGGTATTGTCATAACTTAAGGCCTGTAAATTATGGTATTATTAGTTCATTTGAAAACAATGAACATTTTATGACTAAGTGGAAAGTTTAAAATGCACCCTAAATGGTAAAAATTATATATATATATATATAGAGAGAGAGAGAGAGAGAGTCTAGTATACTGATGTTATATAGTTATGTAACCTATAAGTTTATAGTTTTTTTCACCCCCACTTGAACAAATAAAACCCATTTGCCCTACATTATTCTCAATGATAATATATTGTGCAGTCCTATAGCCTGCTTGTTCTGTCACATATCATAACCTTGCTTTCTGCTCCACTTCGGACTGGGCTTGTCAAAATAAAGCCAAAGCATTATGCATTGGTAATCAGGGATTCATGTGGCTGGATTATTATCATCTGCAGATCAAAAGATTACAAATAATAGCAAACATCAGCGTGGTGTAGGAGGCTCTGCAAGCCATAGCTGTACATTCTCTTCAGCAGTGGGAATATTAGCTTACTTTACTATTTTTATTTTTTATTTTACACCTGAGGTTAAAATATAGTCAACTGGAACTAATAAACAAAACCAAATGGTTCAACTGTATACTACATAGATTTGATTCTATTCATAGGGAAATAATCCCCCCAAAAAGCTTTAAAAAAAAGAAGCGTGATGGATGTATTAATTTTATCTATAAGCCACATTTCATAGTTGAATTTTGTAACAGAAACCTAATGTTATAATACAGTTATAATCAAAATACAGTTTTAATCCCATTATACTTATGTAAAATAAAGCTTTGAAAGAAATTGTATTTTCTTTTTAACTAGGCTACATACTGCTTGTATACCAGCATAGATTTATAAAAGTATATAAAAATAATGATGCCGCTCCTACATAGATGACGTTACATGACACTCAGTCCAACTGCACAATTCAATTCTGTTTCTAGTAAAATCAAGGACCTCCTTTCTATGATCATTTTCAAATAGTCCAGCGTCGCCCTCTGGTGGATCCCATACACAAACGCCTTCTCTGGACGGGGTAGGGATCACTAATTAATTCAGTTTGAAACGCAGAGATTTTTGCGGGGTATAATGTACATTTTTGCTTATATAACTGCCACAGTTCTGATACTGTCTCTACAGCCCATTCATGGATAGTATAGAAGAAGAAAAAACTCGATAACTCCACATGAAAGTTTAATTATCAGAATATTTATTTTCGTTTTTTCTAATAAAACACTAGCTGCCAATCTTTAATAAAACAGCCAAATGACAAGTGCCTTAGTCCTTGTCCCAACGCTCTTTGCAAACAGATGGCATGTCCTTGGCTTGCTGTTGTAGTGTGAAAGAGCTGGACAGTACAGTTATGGCAGCTGGTGTCACTTCTTCAGCAGTGGTCATCCTGGAGGTGGGTGCCCGCCGTGGCAAGTGTGGTCCCCTGTAGATGGTCCATTGAGAGCTCTCTGTAACTAAGCTAGTATGGTGTCATTATTCTGAAGCCACATTTTCTGCATGTGCATGTCTTGGGGAGATTTGAGATTCAGTAAAAGACTCATTGAAGTAATTTAGTTTTTCTCCTCTTGTCGTAAATTTAAGTTGTGGACAGAAAATAAAAATTACAGGAAACATACAAAGGCACTGTAATGCGGGGATGAAAATTAAATTATTAAACTGAAAGCCGATAATAGGAGTGCATAAGATGTTTTGGATCGCTCTGGGGACATTCAGACATTTTGGAAACTAGTAACTATTGTATCAACTTGGCCTTAACAGCTAACTGAAAAATGTGAACTGTGACTGTCTAGTAGTAGTAGTAGTAAATAACCTCAGATAAAATAATGTACTTACTAAATACTTCCACATAACAGCCACAAAACAAAAGAGGCATATTTTCATCTTTTATTATGAAATAGTGCTACAATGTACATTGCATTTCCTCTCCTGACTGTGCTGACTGTCTGCTGAAGAATGTCTGATTTGTAATGCTGAAAACCTGGTAATAAGAATAAAGTGAAATCACAAACCTTTTCATTTTCACTGAATGGACAGTTGCAACACAGTGAGCACAGTGCAAAATAATTATCCATCATGAAAGGTGATCGATAATATTGTGTTAAAATCTGGTTCTTCTTAAAATGAAGTGAAAAACTTCTCTAGACAAAAATAGTCACATTTTTAGAGTAGAAACATGTATCACTCAATCAGATGGACAGTTATTTACAGTGCTGTCATGAACTGTGCTGCATGTAACAGACAAAGCAAACTTATAAGGAGGGTGAGAAATAAAAAATGAGGTAAAAGGAAAAATATAATCTGAAAAAGTTAAAATCAGAGTCTTTTCTGGGGGAGTTAGGACATCATGTCCTGAATGGCCAGATTTGCTTTGTGTGTAGAACAGAAGAACCTATTGGGGTGATGATGAAGCCAAAGGGGCCACATGGCAGGCAGGAGAACAGAGAGCCAATCAGAAGGCCTGCTGGGCAGGATTGTAGTTGAAGGTGGAGGGAACGTGAGGTCGCTCTTCTAGTTTGTCATATTCCAAATGAAACTCCTAAAATCATAAATGAAAATGTTAGACTTTATACGTCTTCAATTTGATTTATATAAACGTTCATTTTGTTAATAATCTTCCATAAATACACAAATCTGGTGCAATGGTTGTACCTTGGCCACTTTCCTCCAGTTGAGGCAATCAAAGAAGTAGTAGGTCCCTCTCTCATAGGCATTGGTCTTCAGCGTGGGCTCCATGCCCGGGGCTCGGGTGATCCAAACCCGCTCCTCTTTATGGTACCTCCAGTCCCTGTTAAACCTAAATCAAATAATTGTATTGCTTACTTAGTAATGACTTTACAAACAAAAACATAGTAATGTAATATGTGTTTTTACTTACAGTTCTACTGCAGCCAGTAGTTGTAATAGGTCTCCTCCATTCATATAGTAGAGATAAAACAGCAGATCTTCACCATACCGAGACAGCTTTATTGCTGCTAACTACAAGTTGGAGTTTAAGAAAATGTTAGTATTTTTTTTTACACTACTTTTGTGACTAATCTTGAAATAGTATAGTATATAGTCAGGTGGTGTTTTTACCTTGTCCCTTATATGGATGTTGGTTAAATACTCTGAAGGGACATGGAAGTCTGTAAAAAGACAACGTAATGCAACAGTTCAAAATGATGAATAGGAGATTTCTTCAGTTTTAAAAAACATTCCTGGCAACCAACCTATGTCCTGTGGCCGACATGGGGCAGATGCCCATGGTGACGAAAACTTAGGATATAGATTCCTGGAAAGGTGATAAAAGAATAATTTAAATTATTAAATCTACAAATAATGGAGACACATGAAGGAAATGTCTGTCTATAGAAAAACATCTTACTCGGGTGAATTGAGGTTGAGCCCAAGTGTGGTCAGATCAGAGCCCAGAGCTAAATGGACCATGCCTGGATCTGTCTCCGCAGCTCGAATGAACGTGAGTAAACCAATCATCCCAAACTGATCGGTTACCATGCCAACGGGGATGTTCGTCACTCGCCCTGTCATTTAAAAATAGAGATGGTGTAAGACGTGTTCTTAGTTATCTTTTCCATTTCCTTAGATCAGCTGAATGTGTTGTGTCTTACCATCTGGAAGCACCTGAATCCCTTTCTTCTGCTGGTTGTTGTTGCTCGATGTTACAGAGCTCTTGTCGCCAGGAAACTTTGGACCATCTGAGTTCGACGCGGACTTTCCTGATGAGTTCAGATTCTATTTGGGGGAAAAAAAAGTCAAATAATAAAATGTGGTCACAAGTCCAGACTCAAACAGTGCATACAAACATACAAACATACTAACCGCTTTACTGTCTTCATTAGTGCTTGTTGGATCTTTTGTTTGGTAGTTTGGACCAGGCAGGGCTGGGAAATCTTCATTATGAATGGAAAAGTCCTGTGATTGTTCACTGGACGGCTTGGTGACCATGCCAACTAAAATGCATCAAAAGAGAAAATGGAAAAAGCATTAATTTTGTTTTTATAGTCTTTAACTTAAAGATGAAATCACTCACCATAGGGAGCCCGACCGGCCAGCGGGTTGAGCAGTGGGGTTGGATTTGAATTTCCATCTCTTCGACTCCTGTCGGCTAAAGCAGGGAAATCTGACAGGTCCAGCCCCGTCACATTTTCACTGCCATCTTGACACATAAACAGAAATATGCGAATGTAAAATTTTATGTTGTGCAA
Organism: Philypnodon macrostomus; assembly: GCA_036025475.1. Classification (NCBI taxonomy): domain Eukaryota; kingdom Metazoa; phylum Chordata; class Actinopteri; order Gobiiformes; family Eleotridae; genus Philypnodon; species Philypnodon macrostomus. Next base: position 15,082 of record JAVQKC010028374.1, on the reverse strand, counting down.
ACAGAATTAGTCATATATACTAAGGATAGAGTTAGATTATTACCTGTGCCATTGAAGATGTTGTTTGATAAAGAGTTGTTCATGTTAAAGCCTGGATTCCTGTTTACCCCAAATCCTGACATACTAAACAGAAACATGTCCAACAAAATGAATTAGCCTCACTGCTAACATTATACATTATATGACTTAATGCATAATTAACAGTATACTGTGATATACTTTTGAGAACATATTCCTTGCTGTTGTGCAATAAAGATTTATGACAATAATACTTTTAATAAATTATACAGAAGATTGTTGACTACCTGTTAATTGTAAATGGTTGCCGTGCTTGCTGTTGCTTGGGCATCCCAATGATGCTGGGAGAGGACCGGCTGGGGCTGCCCATACTGCCACTTCTGCCTCCTCCAGTGCTACCACCTCGATCCCCTCCTGCGCCAATGCCACCAGACTGCCCTGTTGGACCACCCACCTGCTGACTGTGGTTCAATACGTTCCCTCTGCTCATAGGTAAAATACCCCTGAACACAACACAAAGATTTGATAGCTTTAGTGACATCTTTAAAACTCTTCTCATCCGTCAAAAAATAGTGTGTACCTGCTTGGTGAAGGTGGCGTGTGCATTGTGCCAGAGTTAGGTGTACTAGCATGACTTGAGAGCTGGCTGGCAGACTGGTTTAACCCACTTCGACTTAGCTGAGGTGCTGCACCACTATTCATACCACGCATAGGGAAACCCAATGTACCTGAACAGACAAAAGAGATCTGCATTGCTTTTTCTCTTTTGCGTCAACTGAAAACACTGTCAAAAACAGGCTTTGTTGTTAGTCACATTACATTTAATTGAAATATTTGAAACATGTAAAATAAGTAAAAATAACTTGTGAATGAGAAGCATAACTATAAAAAATTATTTTCGACGTCTTTCTTACTTTGTGGGCCATATAAACTGGCTCCTAGCTGTGACAATTGACCCGTGGAGGAAGCAGAAGACGACGCCAGCATCTGAAGACAGAATAAATACAATTAGTGTTACAGTGTACCTAGAGATATGGGTATATTTTATCAAATGGTATATTTATAAATAGCTCACATCTTTGTCAGCACGGTGTGGAGGGAACATGGACTGCTGGCTGTAGTAGAGGCTGTCATCTGTGTAATCGCTCTCTACTGCTCCCTCCATAAACTTCTTCCGGTTAGCACCAAACATGCCGTGTGTCACCTGGAGATCACCAAACTACATTGATCAATATGGCATTGTGACTCTGCAAGTAATACCTTCAACAAAGCCAATTCAGCTTGCTTAATTGTGCTTATTTAGAATGAGATAGAAACTGTAAATTATGTGATGGCCTGAATTATCACAGTGTACAACACATAACAGCAAAGCGTTAATACAAACACTCAGTAGAGAATTATATTATATGCAACTATTCCTCCTTGTGTTATGTCTCTGGAGTAGAGCAGCATTAGCCAGCAAGATCATAGAAACTATATATAAAACGTGTATTAACCCACTATTAAATGTCCAGATTGTTAATGATTACCGTGATCCCAGTCTTTGTTCCAGAACTCTGGCAGGTGAGTAACTACTTTTGAAAGGTGCAGCAATGTCACAAAAGGCTGTTAGCTACTAGCTTCAAAACTGTTAGTAACGGTGAATGCAAGTTACTTTGTTGTGGTCAAACAAAACCTAATTTGCTGATTTCTTCACATATTTTTTGTAAACTTCCCAATTTTATAACATGAATCACACATCAAAACATTGGAATCGGCTCCTGGAGTGTGCTAGCGCTTTGGGCTAACTGCTATTTCTATATCAACACACGTACATGTTAGCATTGGAGCTAATATTCACTACTGCGCTACGCGGCTACATGTCACATAAAAACAATGGCTACCGGCAGTGAAGATGCAAGCACAAGGTAGATGTAAATGGTGTTACGTGGTCAGATTTGTCAGATTTGATGAGTAAAAAGTCTATATATGGGTTTGGGCCTACTGCGCCTCCGTCCGTGAGTTTCCCCACACAACAACAACAGAAAGCAAGTAATGTTTCGTAAAAATCACATTTGTGCCTATATGCTAGGGACAAGGTCGTGCTCTAGCATTAGATATACTCATTGAAAAGAGAATACGATACATAGTACTTTTTGAATAAAGAAAGGCTGTTAAACGAATAAAAAGACTCACCGCATCAATCTTTCTTCACCGCTACAATCCAAGATGGCCGACATCTCTTCGCCAATCAGAGAGGAGGCTGGGATGCCTTTCGCCTCTGACCTCTGAGCCTGCATCACTCAAGTATAGCACTCTGGCAAACTTGACTGTGATTGCATTTATATCTGTATGAGAAGGCAATTGGTGAAATGTAGTGTTCTTTGGTACAACATCAATAATATGAATACTTAGACACCAGTTCACTACGGCCACATTGACTGCATGGTTGGCAAAACTCTGTGCTGGGCTAAAGTGTTGTTTTTGTTTTTGTTATTGTTTTCTTTTTTTTTTTTACACGTGAGTAGTAATAAAATGCATCTATTTAACACAATTTTAATTCTCAGTAAATCCCGCGTGTCTGCATCATGTGGGGAGTAGGCCTATAAATTAGACAGTCAGAGTGTGCACAGGCTGAGGAGCCTTGCATTCATTGGGCAGGCCTAAATATAATCTGTGTATGCTACAATTTAATTTGATGTAATATATACATATATCCCGATTTTCAATATTATGCATTGACTTCATGAAGTCATTGATATTTCTCGTGGCCTTTACAAGCTAAATGAATTGTTTATAAACATGTATTTTGGTGTCGGTGGACGGAGCTGTCACCATGATACTGAGTAGCCTTCAGTGCACTGTATGTATGACAATATTATCACTAGCCTACTGTACATCACCCTTCCTGCAAGGAGTCAGTGGGGGCCCTCTGGTGGTGAAGCAGGGAGGTAGGATGTGTGTGAACCGTTCCTCAGGAGGGCGCTGTAACTGCAGGATGTCTTGTCGGAATAGAGTAGGGTACTGCAAGGCGCCACTTTATTTGTAATTAAGTATCTTGGTTTCATTTTATTTAGGGATAGCGTCAGATCTGCTTAAAGCTCTCCTATGCCTGACTGTGTCACTGTATAATATGGTCTGGTAGTAATTAACACATCTGTGAAAAAACAACAAAACACTGGAACCATTTTCTGTTTATTTTATATGTCTTCTGTATTTGTTCAACAATTTAACAAACAGGATTTTTGTTAAAAACACAATAAAACATTAACAGGATGAGGTTTAACATGTGAAACACTTAAACCATTTATACATAGAGAAAGTCATAAAGTTTGGCTGTTTAACCAATTTGGCAGCAATATGTTTGGGAATGGTGCCAGTAAAGGTTCAACGAGGCAGCTTCACATATGATTCATATTCTCAGGCAGCATAGTCTACATAGTCCACATCAAACAACACCTCTCTATGGCTGGCATAACTCAACACACTTGGGTTACTAGAAAATGGTATAGGGCTATTGTCAGTCAAGTCATGCATTTATGCTCTGTATACCACAACTTAAAGGGTTCATATTTGGCCTTTTTAGCATCACACAACTTCATAAAAATGTGATATTTATTGAAAACATAATGTATCTCTGCTGAAAAATCTAATTAGGTGCATGTCTCTTTAAGGCTCTCCTTCCCCCCTGCTGGCCATGACCATGTTAGGTAAATGTTTTTTATTCTATCTATGTAAAAGGGTGTTGTCAAATAGCATTTTCAACTCCTGAGAAGGTCAATGTCTAAGCACATACATGACTACTCAAACATGCTTGAATGAAACCAAATACAACAATATAACAATATATCTTAGAAAAGTTTGTGTTAGCACAATAGGGCCCCTTTCAAAATGTAAATATCTGTCAAAAATTAAAAGATTGTTATAAATCTATATGTTTATTAATTATATAAAACACACTGTGGCGTGAGGACACCAGTACATGCCGATCACTGAGTTTATTGACAGTCCAGTGTTAACATTTCATCCTAAAGGTCCAAGAATAACTGTTCAAAACCCAAAAGCTTTAACCAAGCATGCCACAATATTTCAAAAAGGCCAAACACCTGGATAATAACTCAATTGACTATTTTATTTTAAAACTGTGCCAAGGGCTTGTGTAGATCAAATGGGATGGGTAGGCTACTTCTGAATGTTTATATATGATCAAACATAGGCCTATATATTTTCTCTAAGCACTTAACACAAACGAGGAAAGGTTTTTGGCTTGAATTCGTTTTTTTAAAGACACCTTTGTATAACCAATACACTTTGTTGTGTACAACACTTCTGACTGGAATATTCCAGTTTTCACAAAAGGGTTGGCTATCTCTTAACATCGTGGGCACATGGGCATTGTCTGTGAAGATCCAGTGGTATAGACAGTATAGACCTCTCGTTCGGTCTGTGGTAAGGCTGTTGTGCCTGTTTTTGTTTTCTTACATGAAATTGTTCAGCTCCGTCAGCCAGTAAGAATATTCATAGTTCTTATTCTTACAAAGACGCAGACTGACTAAATCAGACAATTGCCTTTAAAGGGACCGTGTTATAGCCTATGTTTAAAAGTATGTTTATGTAATTTAGTTTAAATCTAGATTAGCATTTAATGTTTAATAATAAAAAAAAACATCTATTGAAAACATCTTCTTGGAATATTCAAATCAATCACTTTTAACTCCTGAGAAGGCCAGGCTCACAGGCTTCCTCAATCTGGCATGAATGAAACAAAATACAGCTCCAGGTATGTTTTTGACGGAAGCTCGGAAAAGTTTATTCAGAATAATAGGGCGCCTTTAATCAGTTCTTTTTCTAAACGAGAGTTTGTGAGAGAGTGATATACATGAAGGACTTCAGGAATAAGCCCAGGACACAGGGATAGCAGCTTCAAGGACACACAAACCACACATTACAACTGTCAAATCAAGTACACAAAAATAAACTCAAAATTCTCAAACTGTGCACTTAGTAAGTTTGCACATAGTGTACTTAGCACACTACTTCAGTAATTTCAGTCAAAAGCCTTTGTTTTTTAAATGGGATTGGGACCTAGAATCTGTCCAAGTTGTGGTGATGTTCACCTGAGATGTGTCCCTGGTAAATGCAGTCATGAGTCAAGTTGTGCAAAGCCTAATTTGGCAAGAGGCTAAATTTCAATTTGAATTGCCAGTTAATATTGTGGCAGTTGTTAAAAAGAGCAGCTTTTAAGATGCAGTGCTCTTGCACCTTGAGTTATCCAACTTTATTTGTTTATCATTCTATATCTGTTTTTAACATGACATACCTTGTGCTTCTAGACAGTATGATTCAGCAGTAAGTGTAGGTGTGTTTTTTTGTTCATGTCCTTTTGTAGTTCCATTGTATGTATGACATTGTATGGTATATTTTAAAATATATATTTAAGGTTTTGGATGTATTGTCACTAATGATTTGTTTTGCTCATGGACACTATTTGAGAATTCTTTATTTATTTATGTTTCACACTTGCATACATATGTTGCATACATATGTTGCAAACATATGTTGCATACATATGTTGCAAACATATTCATACCACGTTTAGTTGCCTATTTGATATGTAGGAGGAAGTACAAAAAACAGCATAATAATAAATACTTGAGATTCAAGCAGAACTGTAGAATACAAAATGTCACTCAATTCCACAGCTAAGACGTGCCAACAAGGAGTTGGGTGTGTGCTCTTTATGGTTAGACCCTGAATGTAAGTGGCAGTTTTGTGACATGTGTTTACAACACTCATGTCTTTCAAATGGACTATGGCTTAGGCCCCAGTCAGGCAAGAGTGCATCCAGTTCAGAAAGACACTGTTGTCATCATGTTCATATTTCTTTTAAATCCTCTCTGACTTGGCTTTCTTATAATCTTAGAAAAATAGAAATCAGGAAAACATCATTACAAAAATAAACAAAAATAAACAAAGTTAATCCACGTGAAGATAGATATCCACTGATATTGCACAGCAACAGGTTTTCTCTGATGAAGCAAGTCACCGACACCATTAAAAAAAGAACATGTAGTTGATGTGAAAATGACCCCAAATCGTAGGTTTGAATTTTTCTCAGAGACAAAGTGCGAGAGCAGCGTGATCCCAGGCCCTCCTTCCAACATCAGGCAGACAAAAAGAAAAAAAATATGTTGACGATTTCCAACGTATGATGGTGAAGTTTGGTTCAAGGCACAGAGTTTCAAAAAAGGGCTAAGGAGACTACAGTGTTTTTGAAGATTTAGTGTCCCAGTGAAGATGACTCCTGATGCTTGAAGGACAGGGCTTCAACTCTGTGGACATAAGAGTAAAAAGGTTAAAGGTTAAAGAACATTGGGATCATCAACACTACAGCGACATTTAGAACTACAGACCCTCAGTGTTTCCCATTCATAAAAGGTCTTCCACTTATTCCTGTTAGTGGTCAAAGGTGAGCTTGAGTCTATTTCCCTGTATTACCCTACTAGGACAGAGACATACTGTACACAGACAGACTACTATTCACTCTCACATTCATTCACTAGGAATGAATTCACCAATAAGACAAAGCCAGAGTACCACCTACATGGGAAGCACATAATGACTCTACTCTTCAAACCCACAACCATACTTGCTGACAGTCTGCCTCTGTGGACCACCCTCAATATTGTAATACATGTAAAATGAACCATGCATGTGCGCCCCTGGTTTATGACTGTCTGTGACTATACCGAACTAATGTCCTAAAAAACCTGTGAAAGGAGGCAAGTGACACATTCTATAGGATTGTGTTTGTTTCTGTGATACTGGAAAACAAAGTAAACATGGAAACACAATCAGCCGCATTATGTTGAGGTTTGGTCAGAGCAAAGTTAACTCAAAAAGAGATGGTCAGTTATCAATCACTGTTTCATTAAATTTGACCTGGAACACCATAATAATATGGTAATACTGTGGCAATAATTCTATGTCATTTCTAATTACCAACCCTAACCCCTAACCATATATTACCCATGTATTACTATCTTGTTTACGTTAGAGCATACACGGAACTCAGTATTACCTGTTTATTACCACACTATCATTAGTGCGACCAATGTTGTAGAAATGATATTTTTTTAACGACCACCATGCGTTCTGGTGATATCTCTACTTATAACCACATAGGTCTAACAGGGGTGGGCGAATATACAGGGTCTATATATGACCCTGGGCCTCCCACCCCCACAGTATCTTCCTCGAAGTTAATCCCACCCACAGCGGCAGATGGTGCTGCAGCATGCACGGCTGTTCCCTCAACTGCTCCTGTAGTTATGAATGATTGCTGGGTCTTAAGCATTAAGTTGGATCAGTGTAATCCACCACAGCATATGCAGCAGCCCACAAGGCCACATCCAGCATTTAGGAGAACCTCACTTTCTCCATCACCAAACGCCTCAAATAAGGAGTTAACACCACCTCCTACACCCTCCCCTGCATCAGCACAGCCTGCCGTAGATCATTATTGAAGCATTCACATATTAGATTTGATTCTGTGTATAATTCTTGTTAATGAGTGTAGGCCCCATACATTAGCCTGTACCAGCAAGCCATTTGTTCATTCATTTTTCTTCTGCTTATTCTCTTTCCGGGCTGCTGGCACCAGGAAGAATACAATGGAGGCAAAATAGTAAAAAAGGATCAATATTCACTTCATAATGAATGTTTCTATGCTCCTATAACCAGTATGTGTTCTCTTTTTGTTGTATAATGATTCACAAACTAAATCACCATCCCCTCCCTGTTTGGAAACATCCAACTATAATTTTTAAAATAGCAGTAAATGCAAATTGTTAAATTGAATGTAAAATAGTCGCCTATCACCCATTGGTCCATTAATGAGGAAAATGACAGTAATCAATTCTTCTGTTGGTATTCCCTGCCTTTTAAACTGGGAAGGGACTGTGAAATAGAGATAAATGTTCCTTACAGATAGCTTTTTTAAAACAATGTAATGACATGTAATTGCTGAACGGAGCATACAATGGCTGCATAAAGAACACAGGTGGGTTAGTGCAGGAGCTCTATCTCACAGTACAGAGGCGGGAGCTGGTGTTCAATGACTTTTGAAATGAGCCGAGCAGAGACAGTATCATTATCCATTGTAAAGTAGTCCTTGAATTTGAACATTGTCTGGCAGGTTAATTCTAACATCCTTTTAGGGAACACCAGTTGGGTCTATTTTTGGTTGGTGTCGTAAATAGACACTAGGAGGTGCTGCAGTACGTCTCATGGTCGTCACGTCTGTGTGGGAGGCCTCTGTGTTAGCTTGGCCTGAGATGAGCATGGATCTTGGTTCTTTAGCCGTTTTTCATTTGACTTCCTACTTAGATACAAAACTGCAGAGATTACAGATAATTGAATTTGTGTTGGACAATATTAACACATGCATAGAGGATATGGATTTGCACATTGGCTGGCCTTTTGTGGTGGAGGTTTACATTCAGACGAAAACTCTGACATTTGGGTGCTCTTTTCGCTCCAGCACCCCCTCTGGACTATTTTAAGCAAGTGTGTGTAGTGCATTGAGTGATGCAATGCAGATTAAATGCATGAAGTCATTTGTTTGTATACAGGACATGGGTGTATACATGTTAAATAAGACAATGTGTGATGATTCACTGAGGATGTGAAACAACACACGCACTGAGGATGTAGCTCACACAACAGTAGCTATCAGTAATAGTAGTATAATAGCTGTATATAGTAATAGTGAGAATTATTCTGACCTTGTATGAAGAAGCACACATCCAAGATAGTATTTGCTTCAGTAAGAATCTAATCTTTTTAAGACCTGTGGGTAATCATTTTTATCTGTTCAATTTAAAAGGTCATCGTTCAAGGTCACTAAATTGTTTACATTAACTTATAGAATCTTATAAATCTAGATAACTGAATATTACATTAGCTTTTTATTTCACTTAAGGCCTAAAACAGTGCATTGAAAATGTGTCTGTTGTGGTCTGTTTACACCAGAGACCTTCTCTGACCTCGGCTGAGAAGATGGTAGACAGCGCCTGTAGTGCACTCACATTATGTGCTTAATAAGAGTCATTGCAAATCCCAGCAGCACAGCCCAGAATCAGAGCTGTGGCCTGCAGTGGCAAGATTTAACTTGAGCCAAAGTGTTTTTGTGACCATTACACAAATAGGCCAAAGTTTTAAAAGGATCTAGGCACATTTCAGCTCTAAGCACACACACATATCACCGAAATCTGGATGCACTGGACACAAAAATTGACCCTATCCAAATCTGTTTCACACCCAGCCTTCATAATCTGGTGATGGTCCAGTTGCATTTTAGCATGGCAGGGAATTATGGGAAATTGAACACTGACATGTTCTTGTTAAAGGGCCTGCAGCTCTGACAACTCTTTTGATCCTCCATATTATTTGGATGTAAGCAATAAAACCAGCTACTCTGAATTAAATTGTAATATAGCACAAAACCCAATGTTAACTCAAAGTTTGTAAAATGTTCCTGTGATGGAGCAAAAATGTTCGTTTTTCACGTTTCTTGTCCGAGTGCGTTTGTCTCTCATCAGAAACCTCAGTGAAATGAATGAAGGAACATTCAGCACAGTTGGCCGGCGTCATCCCACGACTTCACACTCTTCCTCACCGAGACAGAAGTGTGAAGCAGTGACTCTCGGCTCCGGAGACGTTTAACAAAGTCACGGGCTTCAACGCGCCGCTAAAGCTTTGGCAAGACAGTTACCTCACAAAAAACGATATTTCTTGTTAGGCATATATAGCTTTTCTGGGTATGGTAAGACAAAAAACATGAATTGTCTATAATTAGTTAGAGTCAGTTCGGATAGACGATTGTGGCACTGGCAGCCATGTTAGATTCATATAGATATTTTCACCAACTCGTGGTGATAAGTGCCTTTAAAAAATCTTGAATGAATACATTGGGACAGGCCCGCCACTGTCCATATGATGATCTTCTCACATCTCTGTTCCACGACTCACTGTCCTCATGAGACGCTGTGCTCTTCTCTTCTAAATCTGACAGTAATACTAAGTTCTGAGAGATAAATATATATTCTGACCTTTTTGGGCGTAGAACATCTGAGATAGGCTATTGCAGGGTTTCCAGCTAAACAAGCATGAATTAGATACGTGTTGCACTATAGGCTACAAAAGTTTTAACGGTTTTAGCAATTCATATCTCCGGAGGTTCTGGGCCTTATGGAGACGGCTGTATAATTTAGGTCGACTTTTAAATGCCTCAGCTTTCATTATCTTATCAAGAATGTTAAGATGATGCTGTTTCCTTTGATTATAGGGTTTTTGTAGTGTAATATTATTTCTGCTATTTGGCTCACTGGTGAATATGTGTGGTATCAGCATAAATACTGCAAAGGGTTGTTTCTAAATACCAATACATGTAATCTATTTACCTATCCATGTAATCTGAGAGTTCAAATTTAGTATTTTCTGTGTGCAGTAGCAAATGACACACAGGTAACATAACACACACATTTTCACTTTAGGAAGGAGCAGTCTGACTTTGGTTGGCTAAAAATGTCAAAAACAAAGGTAAATAAAACACATTACCTTCATTTAATAAACATGACCAAAACAGGTCCAGTCATACATAAATACATAATTAATTACATTTGGGTCTGTCCATAGATCATAAAAACTGGTACTCCTTATGGTGGGTATGGGATGACCCTTAGCCTCACCAGAGGTTGGCCTTTGTCCCAAAGGTAAAGTTCTATAAACAGATGTTCACCATATGTCCATTTAAAGAGTACAACATGAGTAAACAGCCACTGGCCTGGGGGCTTGTTCAATGTGTCTAGTTAACAGGGGTAACATTCAATCAATGCAGTGGCTGACTGGCCACTGAGAGCCATTGACAATACTTCACATGACTTTTGACCTTTGATAGTACACCATCAGAAGCAGTCACAAACAGCCCAAGGGACACTCATATTTATTCTATTTATATCTGGGGTTAGACTTGGTGAATATTATTACTGAGTAATTAAATCTGTGAGTTCATGCATAACAGATGTGGCTCATGGAGCTGAATGTGCACGTGTGGCCTGTCAGCCCAATCACAATATGTGATAACAAGAGAGGTGTGTGACAGTGGTGCAAAAAAAACAACATCAACAGGACCTCTGTACAGCTTTCAAACATGCAGCTACATTCACCAGTGAGTGGGTTTAAAGGGTTGATGCAATGTGTATTTATTTAACATTGGAAAATCAAATTGAACTTTATCTTGGAATTCCAAATAAAAGCAAAGTAAAGTTCAATGTTTTCAAGGTTTTGAAAGGTTTGTATTTGTTGTAGTCGGGGAATTCAGTCCAACTGAATCAGAGAGGCTTTCAATACTACATTTACTCCTGAAGTAAATCCAGCTCAATGCAATGGAAAGATCATGTCATCTTTATCTTTTGGGAAAGGTATTATACATTTGCATGAGGGGTTGAAATGCTTGACTACCTCATCTTAATTATTCTCATTCCCCCTGATCCCTTGAACAGTAATTATTAAACATAGATTTAATTATCATAGACTATCACTGCAAAGGCTGATAGATCTGTCCACTTCTTAAAGTGGCCCATCATTGCCCCTCTAAGCTGTTTCTGTTGGTGCTGCATTTTTTGCTGACCCATTTAGCACTGGGACAGTTAGGTCCTGCAGCACAAGATGGATGGTCAAGAATGACACTGCACTCTTGTCTTGTCATCTGCTAAAATAGACATCTAAACGTTCATAACTGTATATCAAAATATATATTGCAATAATGACCTACAGAAAATAATTACATTTATTGGCATTTAGCTAACTCATATGTCCAGGTCATGTCATAGTGCCTATACGTGCTGTTCATCAGTACATTCTTTCTACCAAATTCATTTTTCTCCTACCATACTTTCAAGCAAACTAGTGGCAGGGTGAATTGTATGTAAGCATGAACATGCCTAAGTGAATAGCTCAAGGTTTAGTAAATCCAGTGGATAAAAGGAAAGAATGAATAAGAAAAAAGAACTGACTAATGTCAGCAGCAGCATCTGGGAGCAAAGAAAAAACTCATAAAAGCAGAAAACAAGGCAACAAAGAGGCTCCAGAGGAAGGTTATCTAACTAGAGGGACTGAATGCAGCGCTTTCACATGAGCGAGCACTAGCATCATTTCTGCATGATCTGCTTCAAGAGGAGCAAGACCACAAGGCACCACAGCACCTACATACAGCACTGTTGAGATGCTGAGACACAAATACTGACAATGTGAACAGTTACTGAGCCTTGTGTATGTGACAGCCAACAATTGGTCACCAATGTTCAATCTGAATCATTCAAAATGTGACTTGTGCAATAAAATACGAAAATATACTATTAAATACCACAGCATACACTTTGTTTTACAGCTGAATTATTTGGTTAGAAACCATTAGAAAATTGGTTGTGTAGCTTGAGCAGTAATTAGATGTAGCCTCCCTTCAGGTTAAGTTCATGACAGTGAGGCAAACAGATGTAGAATACATGCAAGAAAGAGGATGGGGACTTGAGAGAGATTAATTAATCTTCTTATCACAGTTTACATATATTTGATTAACTCCAGCCTGCACAATGCCTTCCATTTGTAGATAACTGCTCTTCTCAGAGGCTAAACAATTAGGTTACATAAGATCATCAGAGTCTTGTATTTCCATGTCTCAGACCTCCAGCCAGCTGAGCAGCTCGCCTAAAAACCCTTAATTACTGCACGAATAACAAGCTCTTCTGTTTATGCATGCTTCAGTTCTACACATATGGAGTCAATTAAAGGCATGGCCTATGCATGCAATACATGCAAACTATACAAGCAAGGTCTGTCCATTAAAACACATACTCATGCATGATTTGGAAGCTGCACAAAAACAACTGTGCATGCCTCCAAATTGTGGAAGTGGGAAGAGGCTACTGCAGTACATGTGGTTCTGATGAACAAATCCAACTACAGTGGGTCACTTGACAAATAAAGCACATATTGCATATTTGTTCTAGAGATTAGGTCACAGGTGATGGTCAATACATTGATTAGTTAATGTCCAGTCGCCAGCATGAATGGAGTGGATAGCGTCAGGAATATTCTGAATGTTAAGCAGTTGCAGAACAGTTGATCTCTTTCAGTAAAAGCTAATGCTTCATGTGATGTTTTTTATCATTTGAGGACGGCCGTAGTTTATGGGAGTAGAAGGGTGAGCGTGTACTCTTATATAACTTCCTCATTGCCCTGTCTCTCTGCTCCCAGCGCTGTCCTGGTGCAGACTGCGTGGGGCTGGGGTTAAGAGTCAGAAATCATCTCTGTACAAAAGAGTTTGTCAGTCATATTTGGACAGGGCTAATCATGTTTGATGGGCTTTGGTAGCAGCAGTATAATTAGAAAAGCAACCGCTCCAGTACTTGTTATGCTCTGGTGTCACGCAGAGCATAAAATGTGCACGGATTAAAAACATGGCCCGGGTATATAAATAGAAGCATGATAATGTATGGGATGTAAACAGTCTCCCTCGTGCATATGAATTACTGAGGATGACTTAAGGGTTTTTGGATTGGTCACAGATGCCTATTTATTGTCACTGCTGTAATGTGTCAATCAAAATGAAAACTGTGACTGCTCATTTAATTTTCTAATCTTAAAGTTCTAAAGTTGGAGTTATAGCCTCCTGTGACACTACTGTGAAATGTAAGGTCAGAGCAAGGACTTTTTAAAACCCTTGACTTTGATACTTATACCTATTGACGACATCAGGTCATTGGTGGAAGATAGCATGAATAATCTCTCTCAACGACTGTTTCAAGGCAATTTCAAAACTAGCACACATTTGCCCATTAAAACATCTCTTAAGTACTAATAGTATAATTGCAGATATATCTCTCGAGACAGGCTAACTGTTTGGATTTTGGTTGTTCATCTTTGGGACTGTCCATGCATCGTGAGGGTCCTATAAGCTACGTTCTGGTGCTGGTCATTTCTTCACACTAGCAAGCAGCAGACGGCTTTCCCTAATTGAGATCTCCAGAGTGGCGGCCAGTTCAGCAGATTAAACAGAGAGGCCGTGGTTTGCCAGAATGTGTTGGCAAGCACAGTGCCCATGGGCAGCATGCTTTATCGGGCTAATTGGTGTATTATGAAAGTATTTTATTGTGTATTATATTGTCTTTGTAGTCAGTTTGGGCAATGTGGATGAAATTTACAAAGATCATATTATTCTAGCTTTATATGTGCAGCATGTCTTTAGAGTCAGTCTGCTCTACCAGTTTTAGTTAATGGGTCGAGCTATTAGACACATTCACATGCAGTGTTCTCTATTTATTCTCTTATTCACTGCTTTTGTGATCAATGGAAAATGTAGACTCAACACACCACATTGTAATTCATTATATCGCGAAACGACGATATCAGGGAATCACGTCGGTGTTCGTCCATGTCCGCAGATCCGACGTGTGAACGAAATAACTCAAAAACAAATTGCCGGATCAGTTTCAACATTTGCACACAGGTACATACCATAAAGACGCCGAACTGGGTTAATTAATAAAATACCTTAAGATGTGAACGTAATAATTCAAAAAGTCTTTTTCAACTTTACATATCATGAAGACACTGAATTGGATTGAGTTTGGTACTTCTACGGTTAATATCAATTTATTAATTAACTAATTAATGCCCTGAAGCACTTTAATTGAGCCAATAATCCTGCTGAACATAAACAGAATTGCATGAATTTTGGCACAGTGATCCGGGCTAGTGTATATTTAATGTACATATGCAAATTACAGAGGTCAAATAAGGAATGCCTCAATAGCGCCCCCATGTTTATGACCCCTATGGGACCCTGGACAAACTTGGTACAGTGATTCTCCACAGTGTACCCAACATAAAATATTATTATGACCCCGCCCTACAACAGGAAGTCGGCCATTTTGAATTGAATTTGGGAGGTCAGGTATATTTGACAGCCTCTAACTTGTACATACTTTGCCCGATTAGGCTCAAACCTGAAATACCTAATTAC
>JAVQKC010028362.1:0-19507 GCA_036025475.1 Philypnodon macrostomus | reverse complement strand
AGGGGTGGCTGCCAGTCTGCACCTACAGCACCTCCAACCACCACCACATTCATAGTCAATGTGGGTTAAGTGTCTTGCCCAGGGACACAAAGACAGCGTGTGCTTGGACGGGGACTCGAACCACCGACCCTCTGGTTGAAGGGCGAGCACCTACCCACTGCACCACTGCCACCCTCAAATGCTGGATTATATGCTGGATTTTTGTTTTACAAATATACTAACACTGGCCACAAGGGGTCAGTAAAGGTTTTATTTTACTTGTGCCATAGTGGCCTCATGTATACTAAACCATTTGCCCATGAACTGTAAAACTCAGTTCAAGTCTAGTCTCTATATCTTTACTATTGCAGCCTTAGACACAAAGTATTTTTGCCACTTCTGTTTATGTGTGCCGTTGATGAGTGTACATTCTAGTTACCTATTCCTCTCTCCCCAGGCCCACTTACTCCCAATTTTCTCCCGAGGGTGTGCTAGCTAACTGTTTGGGGATTCTGCTACTGTGCTTCGGAGTGCTGCTGACCTTTATAATCACCAAAGAAGAATACAGACGCCCACCCAATCCAGAGGAAGAGGCCCTGTCTGTCCACTTCAAGACTTTAACAGAGGGTGCATCCTCACCCACACCCTAACGTTCAACACACCGGAGTTAACTATTTGTCATTAGCAACCTATTCTACTAAGATTTTAAAAAAATCCTTATGGCGATGTGCTCTATTGTTACAACCCAAATATAGCCATCTTCTGATTGGCCAAGAAACCACAACATTCACTCACAATACTTTAGATTGTATGAAAGAGCTAGGAGTCTACACCAACACCGATTACAGTTGTTGATTGCAGACCATAGCCAAGGACCATAGATTGCAACGGAAGACCTGAACTTGAGTAAATGGAATGTTTTACTTCCATATATCAAACAATGGTAAAGAATTCTTGAGATGGTGATAGTTTATCACTGCAACCTTTGCTATAAGGAAACTATGAGAATCGTATATTTGAATATTTATTGACTAAAATTAAAGGGGTTTGACGTACACTGTACATGTCCCATCGTTAATCGTCTGTTGTTGAAGTGTTTATGTCATGTTCTGCTGCTGTAGCCTACCCCTTCTCCAGGTATCCTATAAAACATTGTATGCACCTTTTAAGTGTAATTTTGTCAGTATGATTCTAATTTCACTTAAATATCATTTTCATTCAGCGATTGTTAGCCTAGCTTATAAATACCTCAGTGCCTCTTCATCCTCTGCATCTGCAACAGTGTATGAATTTAGCTGCTGTTGGCTTGAGTTTACTAAAGACAAAAGCACACATAATCCACATTTCCAATACCTCCATAGAATGCCAATCGGTGAGACTTAGACCTGTGTCTTGACTGAACTTGTTTGTACTTGCTGATATCCCGTTGCATTAATATTTGTAGTTATTTATGTGAAGTCAGTATGTCTCTGCATCATCTGCTGTTTTTGTTTTATATTTGTTTATGTAACAAATGAATATGCTATGAAGTTGCTCTATTTTTTCTTGATCCAAATAAAGGAGCATTGTGTTAAATTAACCAATCTGCATTTCTATCATTTTTGCTTGCTTAACTTGTAACCAGATTTGAAAGCACAAGACCTATCCAACATACTGTTAGTTTGTGTGTTTTTATGTTGACTAAGTGACTAATTGCATCCTTTGATCGAACTAACAATCTACCCTTAAGTGGTTTGTAAAGTATTCACCGATTCACTTTCAAAATCTTTTCCGCTGAAATCACTTTAATCTTTTTTCAACAAGTCTTTGAACATCCAACATGCTAACAATGTGTTTTTGCAACAGTCCCAACAACAAAAACTGGCCACCAATTAGGAACATTTCCTTACAACTCGAACCTCAGAGGGCAGTGGACTTTTGTACCGTGACAGGAGGTTTTAGCATTATTATCATTTGAAAGAAAAAGCTGAAAAAATACAAAAGCAGGCATCTGTGTGTAACGTCCTTTAAGATACGAATGTGAATATGAATGAATGTGGTTGTGTGATTGGTGTTCGGTGGTGGTCGGAGGGGCCGTAGGCGCAAACTGGCAGCCACGCTTCCGTCAGTGTGCCCCAGGGCAGTTGTGGCTACATAAGTAGTAGCTTACCATCATCAGGTGGGACTGTGGAGTGAATGATTTTGTAAAGCGCTTTGGGTGTCTTGAAAAGCGCTATATAAATGGAAGTTATTATTATTATTATTATAAAACAAATCTATATTTATTGACATGACTTTGTTTGTGGAACTGCACAGATAAGATGCATGTCCTTTTAAGGCCCTCTTTTCCCCTGTTGGCCACAACCACCTCACTACTACAGCCAAAGCAAACAAAGTAGTAGTTGTGGTAGTCCTCAAAGTTTTTGTCAAGTGTCGAAGCAGGAAAATGAAACCAAGCCGAGAAGGTCAGCTCATCAGCATAGATGAGCTACTCAAACATGAGGATGAAACAAAATACAACTCTGTCTCTGGTTTTATGATTGATAACAAGGAAAAAAGCTCAAAAAAGTCTAGTTTGCATAATAGAGCCCCTTTAATGCCTTAATGCCTTTTAGCACATTGACATTAGACTTGTAGCTATCTTGAAAGAAAGAGGCTGTGATAAAGAAGGAAAGTAAAAATGAAAAAGCGGATGAGAGACAGACGAGGTGACAGATGACAAAGTGGGAAATCGAAAATGAGGCGATGTGAATAGAACGTAGATCAGCAGCAGACTGGGGCGTCAAGGGGAGGCTGGGGTTACAGAGGTTATCAGAGACTGGTTAATGAGAACACAAATGCACTTTTAACATGATCTTCCACCTTCCATGTTAGGGGTCCCTGGTGACTGGAGACTATCCCAGCAACTATTTGAACTTTATAGTAAATTCGAAACACTGGTGGCTATATATTCCACTATAGCGAACGCATGTAGGAGAGAATGCTTTGTCAGTGCATGTCTTTCCCGCCTAAGGCCCATGGTTGCCGGGATATGCCCCCAACCAGAAATCGATGGACGTCGTATTTAATTGTCACTCACTGTAACCAAGTTGACTACAAATTCTAGTTCACAATATCAATCTAAAATGGTGCAGAAAACACAAAACCCTGGAGCCAATTTAAGATCTAACCAGTGAGATTGGTTATGAAGTAGATAAGTGTCATATTTGTACCTCTAAAGTGCTGGCGTTCCTTGAGATCCAGCTTCAGAGCCAATGCGTTTTATTGCTGCTTCTAAAACCAGTGCTAGTCCTCAGCATTTGCGGATTTTAAAAAACATTTTCAACTTTGAGTTTTGTACAGAGGAGTCAATGGTGCCACTGGGTGCACACATACATATTCCAATCTTTCAAGCTGCCTTTTGTGAAGAACCACCAAGACCCAGCCTTCTCCCCCCCATCTATCTATCTCTCCCTCTATGTGTGTGCCAGAGCGCTGCAATAGCACTATGAATAATTGAACACGCCTGAATCTGGATTGAGAATTTCTGGTGGTGCATCAGCGGAGAAGAGGCAATGGGAGTGGAGGCAAAAACAAAAAAATGAAACAAGGAAGCACCATCTTAGACTGTCCTGTGTACACCATTGTGACAACACGCACAACACATCAACTGTAGATTAGCTTGTTACAATGGGGATTTGAATAGCGTGTATGACACTGAGCTCATGTTCGAAGACGGCTCACTTAGTAAGAGAGTAGAAAGCATATGTTTGGTATGAATATTCCCAAGTCGCCCTCAGCCGGAGCGCAGAGTGGAGGATTGCATCAGTGGGTTTTTCCCAGTGGAGACAGAGAAAAAGCGCATGTAGATGGCGAAAGTTAGAGATTTTCTGTTTTAGTATGTGTGGTATATTGATATTAGCAGGAGTGGACCCAGTGTTGTGTGACTATTACAGATTCAGTTCATGTATGTTTGTAGCCCCATGATGCATGAGATGTAATTAAGTCTATAGGTGTTACTAAACTTAGTAAACTTTTGGCTCCATAAAAAGTCAGTCTTATATGCTTGCTAGTTTGCCTTACTGAAAGATATTGAGATGAATAGCTAGGCTGTCTTGTTACACAATGGAAGCATGTTCACTAGTGTCTTACTGGATTAGGCAGGGGTGTAACATCAGGCAGTGCAATGGAAATAGGGCCAAAGAAGTGTAGGGGACCACAGTGGGCCATAACTAAACCAGAACAGAACAAGGACTAGATCAGGCCTAAACCAGGACTACAACAGGACTACACCTGGACTACACCTGGACTACACCTGGACTACACCTGGACTATACCAGGTCTCAATCAGGTCTAGAATGTGAGTAAGATGAATGACTGTCTTTGTATGTTGCACTAATCTCACCAAACAAATTCCTAACAACGTGTCTGTATGGAAATAAAGTATTGAATCTTGACTCTTGAAGACGAGACTAAAACGTCTTAACAGGATGATACAATGCTTCTTGGGCAAAGATAAATGAACATTTTAAAGACAAACCATATACATACATACACACACATATGTGTATATATATATATATATATATATATATACACACACATATGTATATATATATACATATATATGTATATATACATACATATACATATATACATACATATATACATATATACACGCCTCATTCAATGAGTTTCCTTTTTTTTCATGACTATTGACATTGTAGATTCACACTGAAGGCATCAAAACTATGAATTAACACATGTGGAAATATGAACTTAACACAAAAGTGTCAAACAACTGAAAATACGCCTTATATTCTAGTCTCTTCAAAGTAGCACCTTTTGCTCTGATTACTGCTTTGCACACACTCTGCATTCTCTTGATGAGCTTCAAGAGGTAGTCACCTGAAATGATCTTCTCTTCACAGGTGTGCCCTGTCAGGGTTAATAAGTGGGATTTCTTGCCTTTTCATGAAAATTAAGAAAACTCATTGAATGAATGAGGTGTGTCCAAACTTTTGGTCTGTACTGTACTTCGATTGACTAACCTTCTAACCAGTTCTGGGCCAATAGAAAATAACTATGAACACTTCTCATGGAAGATGGTGGATTCTGTTGACTAAACAAATCTTAACAGCAAACGCATCTTGAGAATTGGATGTGACTTTGTATTTGCTGTGCAGAGGGCCAGCTCGACCATGCAGTCCTCCTGCAGGTGATCAAAGAGCAGCAAGAGCAGCAGAAGAGGCTCCTGGATCAGCAAGAAAAACTGTTGGCTGTCATAGAAGAACAGCATAAAGAAATCCACCACAATCAACCTGTGGGTGCGTATGAACTCGTATATCTGACTTTTCGGAGAAATTACTTATACTTAAGTTCAGAAGTTAGGTTATTTCCATGGTTCCTCATTATTTGCCAGTTGTATAGTGATGTTAGAACGTTATTTACAATGCGTTTCTTGTGGTATTAGTCAGAATTGTGTCTAACATGTTCTTTGTTTAGTTAATGAAGGAGAGGCAGAGAAAAGCAACCAGGAACATGCTGCTGTTGAAGGTGGAGCGGTAAAAGCCAAAGACCCAGAACCCGCCTCAGACCCAAAGCAGTCCAAAGATGCAGCAGTTGGGGCCCCAGCGGCAGGGGAAGCTCCTCACGCTGGGGCAGGCGAGGCTCAGGTAGCGGCCCAAAACCAAGCCCTGCCCGGAGGTAACGGCATCGAGGGAAGGGCTCAGAAAGCAGCCGTCCCAGTAGCGTACAAAGAGGATGATATTAAACCTGGGGACAGCCAACTTGGGGCACGAGGTGTACCACTAGGAAAGAAACCAGAACATGCTGCTCAACCCGTGCATCAAAATAAACCGATCGCTCAGACGAAAGATCAGGAAAATGACCTTGTTGAGAAGAAAGTTCAGGCAAGACTTCAACTTGAGCAAGAGAAATTAGAGGAGGAGAGAGAGAGGATTCAGAAAGAGGTCGAGGCACGGGTTGAGCAAGAACGTCTGGAGAGAGAGAGGAAGGAACAGTTAGCCAAAGAGCTGGAGCGGGCGAGACTAGACAAAGAACGACAAGAATTAGAGCTGGAAAAACAGAAAGCCGAGAAGGAGAGGATCGAGAAAGAGATAGAAGCCAGAGTGGAGAAGGAACGACTGGAGAGGGAGCACAAAGAAAAGCTGGCCAAAGAACAGGAGAAACTGAAGGCCTCTGAAGAGAAACTCCAAAGAGAGGTCCAGCAAGCAGAGAACGAACTTGACAGAGTGAAAATCCACAATCCGCAAGAGGCAGTGGAAGGCAAAAACGAGAGGCACGATGGCGAGGCTTTAAAGAATGGTGGAAGGGACCTCAAAGAAAACCAAGACGACCCAGGAGAGGAGGCGAAGGGTGAGGCAGAGGATCACCCCCAGAAAAAAGTCCAGGGAGACACAGATCTAAGAAGGAAACGCAGGGCACTGGGGGGCAAAGAAACTCTAAGCCCCCCGGAGGAGACGGGCAAGTCCAGGGGGGGCCACGGTCTAGAGCCCCTGCTGGAGCTGGGGGGGTCGGATCTGCATGCGGCCCTAGAGGAGCGGTTACTGGCTGGAGCGATTGTGCACTCCCGGCAGATTAAGCAGACTTCAGAGGCGGAAGGAACCAAATAACACAAATGAACACATGACTTAAAAAGACTAGTATTATCTTGATTTTAAGTAGTTTTGACTAGTTTGGATTCATTTACTTTTTATTTTATTATTATTAGGCCTAGATTATTATTACTTTTTATTTGTATTGTTATTATTAGGCCTAGATTATTATTACTTTTTATTTTTATTGTTATTATTAGGCCTAGATTATAACTTTTTATTTTATTATTAATAGGCCTAGATTATTATTAATTTTTATATTATTATTATTATTATTAGGCATAGATTATTTGACTTGTTGCAATGCAATTCTGACAGTTTTTTTTTTTATGGTTATGCCAGTGGAATATATATATATATATATATTTTTTTTTTTTTCATTTTTCTTATTCCACTGGCAGATATTTTTGCAACAAATAAGAAAAATATATTGTCAGAATGAAAACAAGTCAAATAATCGAATCTAAACTACTCAAAACAACTCAAATTACATTTAATATTCTAGTCATTTGAACTAATCCAGATATTCCTATTTGCAGCGTGTTATTAATGAGAGTATGTAAATAGTAACTTATTTTTGTCAAGCGAGGGGGACTATTGTATGTGTTACTGTTGAAATGTAAATTAAATCTATGCGTCAGACCAGGAAGGTTTATCTTGAGTCACTTTTAGCTTTAGTTTGTGCAATCTGTTTTGCTTGCATAGTTTTTTTTCATTTTCATATCAGGTCAATTTCTATAAAAGTATTACCTTGAGATGTAAATATGGACACTTCTGTTATTCTGTTATACTCGTGTTTGGATATATATATTTTTTGACTGTTTACCATTTTATAATAGAAGTGACTATAAAGTGTAGCACATTATTTTTGCATCTAGATCCTGCCAGTTCTTAATCGTTCCATTGTTAAATTGCTAGTGGCTTATGCGGCAGGTGTGCTGTTTTACTGAAGACCAAATGTACTGGGGACCATTTTCCAACAAATTATAAAAGTCATCATTTGTTGTGTCATGTTTTATTATTATATAACTTAAGCCTTCATTTTGTACAAGATATTTTCTGAGAATCTTTTGTATAAGAATTGTGTTCATCTTTCTTGATACAATAAAGTATATGGCTATAAAAAAACAAAACATGCAATTTCATAATACTAATAGATTACTGACTGATATTACAATCGAGAAAAACAATACAATTCAAACTCTTGTGTTGCTCCGTTCATTTGCTTCTTTTCTTGGCCTGAAAGACGAGAAAATGTGCTCAAAACTAACAATAAATGATGTACGGGATGAACCTGCATCGCTACTCACTGCGTTTGTAAAGCAAGTCTTCAGCTCGTGAAACTCCTTCGCACACAAGTCCTGCCTTATCTCTTGTTTGCTTGTGGTAGTTGCCGCCACACACTTCCCATAAGCGGCTGCCTATAATCAAACAAATGAAAGAGATGCTGCTTAATCAAGACGCTGTGAATGAAAGGTTAGCTATTTTTTAGTTTGGGAGACCTTAAATGAATCCTTGGGTAAAATAAACCATACACCCATTCTCACCTCTAGCGAACATTCTGCAAAAAGTTCAGGGAAAAGTCGTAATTTTTCTCGAGTGCGATTCCATACATTTGGTCCAGACATAATACAATACTTTTTCACTTTCTATAAACACCGAACAAAAGCCATTTAATAGTAAAACGCTGTCTATCACAAGGACAAATGCGTCTGAGGAAGACAATTGTGCAAGTTTTTAGCCATGGACAGCGCCATGTTGTTGACCCTGTCATCAAGGAAACGTCCCCAAGAAATGTTTTGAAACGTGATTTGCTCTTTCTTCGATCAATCAATAATCTGGGAACCTCATTCGTCGTAAAACCATGTGTCAGTGTGTAGTTGTCTGTGATTGGCCAGCTGTCACATCTAGTCCCGCCCTTTACTCATAGCCGGAAGATGTGTAACCTGCAGACAGGACTGCTAAATCATGGCAACATTTATGGAACGATTGGCCTTTCTCCAAAAAGTAAGTTCAATTTGTGATCCGTCATAATGTCTGTAATAATAAAAACAAATCCAGGCCGAAAGGACAAGGTGTTATGCCGTATTTTTAAAACGAATTTCCTCTACGATTAGTGGAAGGCTAGTAGCATGTGAGCTAACATCTGCAAATACAATCCATATGAACTTTTATCTTTACTCCAAAACATATAAAAGGTACCTACGCTTATGAAGGCCACAGCAGATGATGAAAACCCCTGCCCAGGCTACATTTTTCAAGAGATCGGAAGTATCCTCTGATCGTTTTTGTGGATTTGTGTGTAAATAGAATTGTATTTCTGTACTTTCTCTCAGCGTTATGTGATTTTCTTAACACCACTGTAGAAATATCTCATGAGTCTTTAGGCTGTGGTCAGTGTTTGTTGGAGTACCTTCTAGAGAGGCTGCAGGTGGAGTCCTGTCATGTCAAAATCAAGGTGAATCTAATGCTATCACTTTACATTGAGTCAGGTTCAGTCCCATGTTGTGCAACGATTCCTCTTTTCAGGTGCTTAAGATTTTTGTGCATCTTTGTGGCCATGGTTCAAGCCACTTCCTCACAGAACTCCGGAGGAACTCCACTTTCATCCAGCAGGCATCAGGTTCACATTATGACATGTACCTCACTGACTAGTATTCAATCAGCTGCTTTGTTATCTGTTTTGATGTGCTGTTTTGTTCTGAAGTTTACAGTGGCCCTCCTGATCCCATCCACGGCACAGCATTGTATCAGAAAGTACGAAACACAGCACAGGTATGATTGTACACATTAGAGACGTAGCGTGAATGTAAAAGTGAAAGATTGTCTGCCCGTAGTTTCTGACCAGGATCCATCCACCCATTACTCGTAGTGGTGATCTTAGAATGTGTATTAACTGTGACGTTCATTTGAGCTCGGTGCAATTTTTGACCTGCAGGAAGTGGCCCGGCTGCTTTTCACAGACACAATGGCATTAACAAACAGCATCTCGCCAAATTCAACAGCACCTCAAGCAATGGGTGAGTGTAACATACTGGCATTAAGTCCGTCAAGAACACTACAAAAAGCTACAAGACTAAACATCTTTTGGTTTTAGGTATGGGTTCAGCCAATGCCCAAAGGTCAGGAATGCAGGGGTTTGGATACAGCCCTGGCAAACAGGAGACAAGTGAGTGACCTCATTTACATCTACATGCACACAGTGAAATAATCTTGATGAAGCTTTGATCGCCGCTCCTCAACAGACAGCGAGTCGTTACTGGACAAGATTCAGAAAGCCGCTGAAGTTGTAGCGAGCGCCGTGCTTCCTCCAACTGAGCACCAGGGCATCCGTCTCTTTGACAACCATTACCGAGCAGTAGTGGCTCCAACAGCATCTATAGAAGTGGCAGTGCCAGCGTGTTCATACAACCTGCCTGCCCGCAAATCTAAAGGTTAGTCATGGTTATCATAATAAATATATTCTAAATTTAGACCCCACTTTTCTGTAAACAGCGACACAGCGTTGCCCTGGACAAATAGGAGGCGGATGGGAAGAACCAGACGGTGCAAACAGTTCCTCACAAAATTCTTCTCAGGACATTTCAGTCCACAGCAGAGCATCTGTAGGAAGCAAGTCAGCGGGCACTGGCAGCCAATCAGGGGCCAGCAGGGAGAGTAGTGGGGATCTGTCAGACCGGTTAGTAAATTCAAAAACGTCCACTGTAGGGTCTTAAGGTTTATGCACTGGCATTACTCTCCCTTGTGTTTAGAGTGGAAGCCATGCAGTTAGGAGACTGTGGCCAGGAGATGGCACTTATCAGCAGAATCATAGCAGGCCACAGAGTTTTTTTGACACGTGAGGAGAACCAACATTTCATCAAGGAGTGAGTGCAAGTCCATACTAGTTTATTTGTTTACAAGTGTTTTATTTTTACTATGAATATGTATGTATATGTTTGTTTTCAGGTCTTCCACATTAAATTGTGAAGTTGTGGTGGAGCTTCTATCCAACAAACTTCAAGATCCTTCAAACACTGTTAAAATGGTAACTGTGAACCTAAATATATCAATTTCATTTTTGTCTTTATTTTGTGCTTTCATCATAATATGTCGTGTCATATTTTGTAGCGGACAATGTGTGCTTTGGCATGCCTCATGACCTCTGACCTCCTTTCTCTGGAGCAAATATTTGTGGCCACACAGCGCAGGCTTTATCAGCTCAGTGAGGGGCCTCCGGGTCCTGTGGCGAACAAAGCCACTAAGGTAAAGCAATCCGGAGAGCCGTTCCTGTTCTTCTCAAGATTCTCATATTTCAACAGGGTCTCCAGAAAATTATACATTTTGTCAAGCAACCGTAAAATCGATAAAATGACACTTAATATTTTGTTTTACAGCTTTTGCTACAGTTTGAGGCTCTGACACGTGGACATCAGAATGCTCCAACACAAGAAACAAGAAATATACCAAATGAGCTCTCGTCCACATCTACAGACCCTTTAGAGCAAATACATTCTGCTCATACAACCAGCTCAAACCATCATGAACTGAAAGGTTTTCAGCTGTTACCAACACATGTGACCCAACCTCTCACTGACAGCCAGCAGGAGTCTGAAGTGAGAGCTCGAGATCCAGAGGTCAACACCACCAGCAGCTCTTGTGTTTGTTCTGACCCAGGCGGACTGTCGTTGTTCAGTGGTATGGAGCTTGTATCAAAGTCGAGGCCTGTGTGTGAAAGGCCGGACGAGGAACTGACCCAGGCAGAAATACAAGCTCTGGGTGACACTTTAACTCAAGAAGAAAACTCTGACAATCTTATTAACTCCATTAGTGCAACCGAGGCCACACATTTACATTGTAATTCAGTTGTTTCCAATAGCACCCAGCAACCAGTGTCAGCCTTTTCATTTCTTAACTCTTGACAACTAACCATTTTAACCATTTATTAACCAATGATGTCAGCGAATATAGCACTTAATGACTTGACTAAAACATGATGGATTTCTTCTTAACTTATTGGTGCCTCTTTGAGTTGCAAATTCAGACGAGACACACTGTTGCAGGCAAAATGCGTACCATATATAATTCTTTATAGAATACATCCGAGTGTTTGTTTACTAAACTATATATGGTTTATTTTACTTAGCTGCTTAATCTCAGGGTTTTTAAGATGACAAAGAAAAACATGCTTGCCTATAAAACACCCTGAACCTCTGTGGGAGATCCTCAGTATTGTTATTTGCACATGTTGACATTTTATTACTTTTTGTATTAACTATTTTAGCAATATAAATTAGTGTTTTATATTCTATTATTTATGCCTACGACATTGATCATGATTACAGATGTGCATGTCTATAATTTCTATTTAGAACTTTATTAATTGGTTCCTAGGAATAAAAAGAAAATGCAGTGTAAAAATATTCACTTGGGCAGTTTTTCTTTATATCTATATATGTATATATGTATATATCTATCGATCTATATAGCGATCTATCTATATCTATATAGCGATCTATAAATATCTATATCTATCTATGTATATATCTATCGATCTATCTATCTATATCTCCGTTTGCAATTACACGATACACAGTAATCACATTTTAGAGCCCAGCCACACTTTATTTCAATGTCAAATGAATTGCCAAGTCACAGTAAACAAGTAAATATTATTTAAACAAATTATTCTCTTTGCAACACAGTGTACTGGTCATTACAAACCAACTACATTATGAGTGAGGCCCAAAGGCTTGAGACCTTGTCTTGTGTCTCAAGGTACTGCCCGGGCTGCAGAGCTGCTCACTGCACTATAATTAGCCATGGTCTAATCTGAGACTGGACTGTGGTGACGCTCAGGAGTTTTTTTCCATTAACTTAAAACTACTCTTGCAACTAGTCATTTTTGCAATAAAATGTTTACGACATACTAACTTTAACTATATAACTTGGTAACTTTGGTAAAATAACACAAATAAAGTGGGTTTCAACAAGGCTTTTTGAAAGTTATTCTATTGGCTAACCCCTTCTTCACCAAGACATGCTGACTGACCATAAAACCTGGAGTAAAAGAAAACTGCAAATTCTTCTGAGTAAAGTGCTTAGCTTTATTCGAAGATGCAAGCACTTTGGATGATCACAATTATGTTGTGATTAGCACCAATGAAGATGTCCACACATTGACACACACATGTAAAGAGAGAGACCTCTTTATAAAGTGCACTGGGTGCATGCACACACACAAACCCATCAATACTGCACAGAAACCACAGTGGCTGGGTCATGGAAATGCATGTGCTTATGGTCTTGACAAATGGTACATGGCAATATGTCACAATCTTTCTCCAACTTGATCACGACATCTCCATGTGAGCTCTCAGGGCCAATGTTGGCCCTGAATAGTGAGGAACAAGTGACCAGGACATTGTCCCATATTACGTCATGTTGAGCCTGGACGTCCCCTGGTCTGCAGACTGCTGAAGTGTGCCTCCCGCAACACTGTGTTGATGTAGTCGTAGGAGACACTGCTGCCGTCGCCATGGAAACCGTGCTGCAAGGAGCTGGCACAGTCTTCGGGCTTTGGGCTCGGAGAGTACTGTGAGATGCAGTTGCTCTGGGTGTGTGAGCATGGGCTTGTCCTGGTTAACAATGTCCCCTCCGAACTGCAGATACCAGTGCTGCTATCATTGCTGGAAGACTAAACACAGTCGAAAAGCTTTAGACATAACAATATGATGTTGCTAGGCAATACTGCAGAAAATAAAAATCAATGCACATCAAACCAACTTATCACATTTCCTCACCTCTGAATCTAAATCAGACACAAGCAGGCAGGGCCCACTACCAGACCTCTTGGCTTGAGGACTCAGCTGTTGATCCTCTTCACTGTCACAGCTACGATGACGCTTCCTAAAGACAGAAAATGTGTTTTATAAAAAAGAAAATATTAAAAATGACTGAGTGAATATGAAAAGTGAGCTTGTGCTTGGTTAGAAATCACACAGGGAGGGTGTGGTGAGACACTGGACAGAAAAAGGCAGTGTGTGTAGGCCAAAAATAGTATCATACCCAGGAAGTTACACGCTTAGAAATGTGGCACACGTCTCACACATTCACGTATTTACACGGCATTGTACATTTAACATCACACGAGCTTACCTGTTATCAGTCAGCATCTTTTCTTCTTCTGGTATTTGGCAAAGAGGTGATTTTTTTTAAAGCTTGGACTCCGTTCCCCTACCGTATCTACACATTCAGCATAGAAGCTCCATCTCATGACATTCTGCGTGGCTGTCCATGATTTTATAACTGCTTTTCACCAGCTCGATTTACAGGGCTACTACCGGCCACTGTAGAGACGGTTAGTAAGGCGAGCCAGGAGTGTTGTAGTTTTGTCAAGTCCAGTCTCCCCTTTCCGTCCTACCACCTCCTCTGCACAGGCACCAACTGAACACGCTATCTTGTACGTATCACTGCTCAAACATCAAGAACAACAAGAATGACATCCATAGAAATAGGCTAACCGGCTAGCTGAACGATGTATCAGCTATTTCTAGGCTCAAATGAAGCTAACTTTTGCTAAATGAAACTTCTTCCGCTTTCGTATCTCACGTACGCTTCTTACATGAACCATCGCCTCTTCTGGACAAGCGCCATGGTGATCAAATTAAAAATGAAGAATAATACAAAATATATAATCTAATATAGTAACTAGAAAGCCCGAAACACACTCCTTCAAAAGTATGACAGTGCAGCCCTGCCTTTTCTAAGCGCTAAGTCCCGCCCATGTGTTTACGTAACGGCACGAGAAGAGACTGAAAACGACTTCCGGTGTCAACAAACCACGGACGTACGTTCAGGTAATAACTATTTAACTACTCATAAATGTATACAGCGCCCTTGTTTTGTCGAATATAGACTTTGCAATATATATGCCAGCCTTCGTAATTGAGCATAAATCTAATTATAGCTAACTCTGGGCAGTGCTCAATTTATAATCACTCCTTCCACTCTTCTTTGGCTTTTATAATGTTCTGGGTTTTTTTTTGTTTTTTTTTTTATATGTATTTTTGTCTTTGCAGGACATTGTGGCAGCACAAGACTTACAACATTATACATTATTCATACACTCATGGGCACTAGTACATAAACAAATTGTACCCTGTTGCAATTGGCTTCAAGATTGGTGACATATCTATCAACAAGGTAAAAAAAAAGACCTTTTCTATAGATTATTGTTGTGTTTAGGTGACTTTTTACAAAAATATGGCCACACAACAGAACACTGAACATATTCAATACAATACAATTATACATATTCTCTTGCAGATGAAAGAAATCCAACACTCTAAGGAAGAACTGCGAATAGCACTGATATCAAACCGTACAGAGCTGACTAAATTGTACAGCAAGTACACAGAAACAGAAAGGCGTCTTCTGGAGGAGGGGCTTAACCCAGGACAGTTGGGTTCACTTTTCCAGAATATCACAATACACTCTGAGTCGGACTGGATCCCTGCTCATCCTGAAGATCCCCAGGACTTTGAGCACTTTTACAGAGACCCTAACCGTAAAACTCCAAGTGCAAGTCAGAAAACTATTTACATCCAAACTATAGGTCAGTGTGAGACATATGGGGATTTGTAAGAACATTTGGGGGAAATGCTTTATCTGACCCTGTCCTATGATGTAAAGTAGGTAATCTGTCATAATTATTATTTTACTTTAGCCCCTCCCCTGACCTCTACAGACTACAGACAGCCTACTTTACATCACAGAACATTACAGGCTACACTTTTAACTCTCTAGGTTCTTTTGGTGAAGCGGGGGTCCAGACTGAGCAATACGTGGAGTGGCTGCGAGATTATTGCCAGGCGTTTTTCTATGGGCTCAACGTCAAGCTCTTGCCACCGGTTAGTGTGGCACAAACCGGATGCACTTTCAGGATTAACAGTAATTCACACAACCTTCAGATTCTCACTGGCAAGTTAAAGAGTTTATATTTGATCTCTCATTTACATCTATGAGAGTTCGGCCAGGCACTGTTTAATATCTTTTTCATTCATTGCTTTTCTCTTTGAAAACTATAGGCGACCTGCTCAGATTTCTTGGGGACAGAAAACGGAAAGATGCCTTTTGCATTGTTGGCATTACGATGATTGATTTATATCCCAAAGATTCCTGGAACTTTGTGTTTGGACAGGCCTCCCTTAGTAGTGGTGAGAATTTAGCTCAGTCAATAATAATAATGATAATAAATTTGATTTATAAAGCGCTTTTCTTGACACTCAAAGACGCTGTACCATTTTAAAACAACAATAAACAAACAATAAAACAATCAAAAGACAAACATTAAAAGCAGTTCAATACATCTAACTATTACTGTTTTGTAAGTCTTTTGTCTAGTATTCACCCTATGGATACAGCATTTTTACAGTACCTTACCAGAAGCCCATTGCTTTGGCCTCTATTCAGTAACTATTTTCACCTGTCAGCCAAAATAGGCATATTTCTGAAAGCTATTAGCAGCATTTCTACAATGAATGTGTTAATTACATACATTACATACACGTCACAAGATAGCACTAGAGCCCATGACACTGATCCTCCACAATGCTCGTTTTACTTCATGTGCCCAGGAATGGGTGTCTTCAGCTTTGCCAGATATGACGATAACTTCTACACACGATCTTATGCTGGAAGACTAACGAAACAGCCAAAGTTAAAGAAGGGGGACTACTCTGTGTTTGATGGGTATTACACTCCTCCCATCAGCAGCACTTTGCTTCTCCGATCATGCAAGGTGACCAACGATATAGTCTTTCACAAATATGCTATTACCAGGACTGTGAATATTAATGGCAAAAGACTCCATCTTTTTGCAACCTTTCTAGACAATGACACATGAGATTGGTCATATGTTTGGGATAAGGCATTGCCAGTGGCTAAACTGTGTCATGCAAGGATCAAATCACCTGGAAGAGTCGGACCGCAGACCCCTCGATCTGTGTCCTGTCTGTCTACGTAAGCTCCACGTGGCAATTGGCTTTAAGATTGCTGATAGATACAAGGTAAAAAAAACTATCCATATTGACCTTTTCTAAAGATCATTGTTGTGTTTACACTTATTACAAAAATGATTGGCCACAGAAAAGAACACTAAACTGAATCATAACACGTTTTCAAGCCAAATGGTTAAGTAATCGTTCTTATCTCATCCAACTTTTGAGCAACTTCTATATTTGCTTCAAGAATGTTTTCTGTGACCTGACTTGTCTGAGTTCACAGTTGAGGGGTCCTTAAAATGATTTATAGTTAACCTGGGTTTGCTGAGCTAGTACATAGTGTAGTCAAACAATGATATTAAACAAAAACACAACAAAAGCTTGAATTTTAACCAGGTCCTAGTGTTTTCTACCAGATCATTTCATTTGCTTAAATAAAACGTTTATGTATTATATAAATTGTTATCTTGGTTCAACAGGCTTTAGTACATTGGATAGAGGAAGACCAGGCTCAGATATCTGGAGCTGAGAGCGCTGCCGGTCGGTCTGGCTTCATCAAACCCACTCAAGACTTTGACTCCAGCAAACTCTGGCTCAACAGATGTTTGTCAGTGCTCGAAAGTGACCTATAGCGACTAGTACTCTGGCAACCATGGATATTTTTTCTGGTAGTAATAGTTTGTTTAACTCTGTTTATTACTAGTATTCAAGAGTTATTTTTCTATTTTGCTGTACAACACAGTTTGCTTGCTTTATTGTAACATTCAAAAATAAAATGCAATTTCAAATTTTTATTACAAAAATAGTTTGACATGTAAAAATGACATAATACAATATTACAATAATCATGTAGGATACTGATTGTCGTCCTGAGCTTGTGCTATACATCAGGTTAAAATATGTAATATTAATGAATAAAGTCACTACAACATCAATATTTCACAGTATGATGAATGGCACTGTGGTGTCAGGCAGGAGGTAGGTCTTCATCAAGTACATCAAGTTTCGACAATACAGTTCATATGTAAAATTTGTACTCAACAGTTATTATACTTGCATTGATGATTAGAGTAGATTTGGCAGCATTTTTGTCATATGAAGGTAAACTCACTAAGACTGATTGTATTGTGTTTTCAGTGATATATAAGTGCATATCATACACATTGTATAAAAAAAATCATAGAAATATAAAAAAAAATGTATTCTATAGTATACATTTCATTTTTAGAAGCAGCAGTCCAAGATCAATTGAAACAATGAGCCCTTGTAACACAATCAAAGTTAAATATCAAACCTTTGGGTCATTCTGTGTGACATGTTCCGTGTGGTTTTGGTCCAGAGTTACATTTTCCTGAGGTACACTGTCCGTGCTGGCCTCTGTTATATACTTGGCACTTTGTTCGCTGCTGTCTGGACATTCTGAAGTATTGTTTTTACAAAGTAGCCCTCGTTTAGCTGGTATTACTAAAGCCAGGAACACAGCGCCCAGTGCCATCCCGGCAGCACATGAGTAAAAGGCCGACCCATAGTTGTGAGTGACATCCACCAATACACCTGAAAAAAACATCAGGTTTATTATTTTATTTATTTTGACTTTACAGAAGTCATTTTCAGGAAAAAGCTCATTCGTGATTGAATCGACCTAAGTGCAGCAGTTGTTTCTTACCTCCGAGTGGGGGACCAGCCAACCCGGCGAAGCTGTGTATGAACACATACACACCAGCGGCTGCAGACATCCTCTCGATGCCCACTACATCATCTTCAGCCAGCAAAGGGATGTGGGTACATGACACTGTTCCCATGAAAAACCCAAACAAGGCACAGCACACAGCCAGGCCATAAAACTCCCTCACTAAAGTAAACCCTAGCAGATCTATTGTCATCATAACTATACAGGCCAGAAGAACTAGAATCTTCCTTTTCATAAAACACGGTCTAGACATGACCCATCCGATGGAGAATCGACCTAAGATTTCTGCCACTGCCATTATAGACAGCATGTAGGTGGCACGGTCCCGTTCAACGCCCCAGCTCACACTCAGTTCAATTATGTAGAGTGGTGGAGCAAAATAGCCCAGCGTTGCAAAAAGTCCAAAAATAGAGTAGAAGATGAAGCTCTTCTCCCGGAGAATGGAGAAATCTAGAAGCTTTGGTTTTTTGGTAGAGACACATTCACCGTTGTCTTTGTTGTTTGGTTCTATAGGCTTTTTTTCACTGTTTTGCAAACATTTATTTTTTGTGTCTACACCATTCTCAAGAAGAGTCCTTTCCTCAGGGCTGCTGTTATCTGTCTCCTTCAGAGATTGGATTCCTGAGTTTTCGGTCATCTCGTTCTCTTGACTGTAAGAGCTTTTCACTATGTCCTCTTCGTCAGCCTTTACGTTATGTGCTTGAAGCTCTTTTGGTGCAGATTTACTGTCTTCTGTTTCCTCACTGCTGTTAGGTTTGATAACAATTGGCCTCAGCAGAGCTCCAAAGATAATAATGGTGCTTTGCAAAGCTCCTATCACTGCCATAGTGTGCCGCCAGCCGATTTTATCCTTCAACGCAGAAAAAGCTATGGGGGGAAAAAGACCAAACATAACCATTAAAATGACGGCTCAACATCGGTGTCGGCCGATATTCACAAAATGGTTGATATTGGTATATTTCATCAGCCAGAGGAAGAAAGTCTCTCCTTTTATTTTTACTCAATTTAGTTATTATTAAATACAGTATTTTAAAGTATTTTAAAGTTGTAATTATATTGGCGAAAAGACGATATTATGGAATCACGTCGGTGTTTGTCCGCATCCAGATCCTAGCTGTGAACGCGATAACTCAAAAACGAATTGCCTGCTCAGTTTCAGCATTTGCACACAGGTACATACCATAAAGACGCAGAACTGTATCGATTTGGGTACTTCTTTGATGAATATTAATTAAGTAATTAATTAATAACGGGCCAAAACTGTGAACGCAATAACTCAA